>CM070491.1:4788795-4939034 GCA_036324585.1 Champsocephalus esox
AGCATGCGACCAGGCACAGACTCCTGAGAGACACAGTGAGGGGCACAGCGAGAGCGTGCGACCAGGCACAGAGTGAGCCTGAGAGACACCGTGAGGGGCACAGAGTGAGGCAGAGAGACACCGTGAGGGGCACAGCGAGAGCATGCGACCAGGCACAGAGTGAGCCTGAGAGACACCGTGAGGGGCACAGAGTGAGGCAGAGAGACACCGTGAGGGGCACAGCGAGAGCATGTGACCAGGCTCAGACTCCTGAGAGACACCGTGAGGGGCACAGCGAGGGCATGCGACCAGGCTCAGACTCCTGAGAGACACCGTGAGGGGCACAGAGTGAGGCAGAGAGACACAGTGAGGGGCACAGCGAGAGCGTGCGACCAGGCACAGACTCCTGAGAGACACAGTGAGGGGCACAGCGAGAGCATGCGACCAGGCTCAGACTCCTGAGAGACACAGTGAGGGGCACAGAGTGAGGCAGAGAGACACAGTGAGGGGCACAGCGAGAGCGTGCGACCAGGCACAGACTCCTGAGAGACACCGTGAGGGGCACAGCGAGAGCATGCGACCAAGCTCAGACTCCTGAGAGACACAGTGAGGGGCACAGCGAGAGCATGCGACCAGGCTCAGACTCCTGAGAGACACAGTGAGGGGCACAGCGAGAGCATGCGACCAGGCTCAGACTCCTGAGAGACACCGTGAGGGGCACAGCGAGAGCATGCGACCAGGCTCAGACTCCTGAGAAACACAGTGAGGGGCACAGCGAGAGCATGCGACCAAGCTCAGACTCCTGAGAGACACAGTGAGGGGCACAGCGAGAGCATGCGACCAGGCTCAGACTCCTGAGAGACACCGTGAGGGGCACAGAGTGAGGCAGAGAGACACCGTGAGGGGCACAGCGAGAGCATGTGACCAGGCTCCGACTCCTGAGAGACACCGTGAGGGGCACAGCGAGGGCATGCGACCAGGCTCAGACTCCTGAGAGACACCGTGAGGGGCACAGAGTGAGGCAGAGAGACACAGTGAGGGGCACAGCGAGAGCGTGCGACCAGGCACAGACTCCTGAGAGACACAGTGAGGGGCACAGCGAGAGCGTGCGACCAGGCACAGAGTGAGCCTGAGAGACACCGTGAGGGGCACAGAGTGAGACAGAGAGACACCGTGAGGGGCACAGCGAGAGCATGCGACCAGGCTCAGACTCCTGAGAGACACAGTGAGGGGCACAGCGAGAGCATGCGACCAGGCACAGACTCCTGAGAGACACAGTGAGGGGCACAGCGAGAGCGTGCGACCAGGCACAGAGTGAGCCTGAGAGACACCGTGAGGGGCACAGAGTGAGGCAGAGAGACACCGTGAGGGGCACAGCGAGAGCATGCGACCAGGCACAGAGTGAGCCTGAGAGACACCGTGAGGGGCACAGAGTGAGGCAGAGAGACACCGTGAGGGGCACAGCGAGAGCATGTGACCAGGCTCAGACTCCTGAGAGACACCGTGAGGGGCACAGCGAGGGCATGCGACCAGGCTCAGACTCCTGAGAGACACCGTGAGGGGCACAGAGTGAGGCAGAGAGACACAGTGAGGGGCACAGCGAGAGCGTGCGACCAGGCACAGACTCCTGAGAGACACAGTGAGGGGCACAGCGAGAGCGTGCGACCAGGCACAGAGTGAGCCTGAGAGACACCGTGAGGGGCACAGAGTGAGGTAGAGAGACACCGTGAGGGGCACAGCGAGAGCATGCGACCAGGCTCAGACTCCTGAGAGACACAGTGAGGGGCACAGCGAGAGCGTGCGACCAGGCACAGACTCCTGAGAGACACAGTGAGGGGCACAGCGAGAGCATGCGACCAGGCACAGACTCCTGAGAGACACAGTGAGGGGCACAGCGAGAGCGTGCGACCAGGCACAGAGTGAGCCTGAGAGACACCGTGAGGGGCACAGAGTGAGGCAGAGAGACACACTTTAAGAAAATCAGTCTGTTCTACAAAAGACTGACAACAATTCGACACACGTCTCCCTGACGATCACAAGGAAACTCAGCTGTCTGGGTAATTGAGGGGAAAATAAGAAGGTATTTATAATCTCAGCAGCTAAATGTCCAAGTAGCTTCACCTGTGTGTTTGCTTCTGCCACAGAACAAGGAGCGGGGCCACAACACCCCGTCTGAGGAGGACCTCAGCTCCTGCATTATCAACCAGGTGGGGGAACACTTTTCTGACATTGCATATTAAAGTATGAAATGTTTGCATCGTGTCTCTTACCTCTCTGCTTGTCTCTCAGTCCCCAGGCTGTCCAGAACTCAGTATTTTATCTTTCATGGGGGGTTTCCATGGAAGAACCATGGGTATGTGAATCAAGCCTTTTACACACACACACCTGATGGTTGCTGCTCTCCAACAGGGTTCTGAGGTGCTCCGCTCCTGTGACACCTTGCTAATGCATTCTGAACCAGCAGCTGTCTCTGAGCTGCCAGCGTGAAGCCCTGGAGGGAGGCTCAGTGGATCCATTCTGCGCAATGTTAACACAAAGAGACATTTGACTTAAACACTACGGATCTGGTTCTGCTTATTAATTAGATTAATTCAGTCCCCTTGACATTGAAGCGTCGTCTTTACAACACCTGAATGACCTGAACAGGACACGCATCCTGGAACACTTTGAAGGGCTCAAGCCAGTTCAGTGTAGGGTTTAAATTAAAGGGGACCTATCATGCAAAATGCACTTTTGTACGTCTTGTATACATGAACATGTGTCCCCGGTGTGTCAGGGAACTCACCAAGTGTCAGAAAACACAACCCTCTCTCTTTTCCTCCGTACCCACATCTCTGAAAAAACACTGAAGAAAGAACATGTCAAGCTATGTGCTGTGTATCAGAAACAATGCGCGGCGTGTTTAGGGAGTAATATGCTGTGTGTCTACATTAGCAAGCATGCTAACACTCAGAGCTAGCCATGGAGCTAACGCTGTAGGCTACTGGAGAGAATATGTGTAACGTAATGTCCTTGTGGTAAACCCTGCGAGACAGAAAGGTTTGAGCTCCATACTGTTTCAGAAATAAAGCTTGGTTAGTGGTTAGGAGCATAACATGGCATTTAATCACCGCAGCGTTTAGCTGAGATCTCCCAGTAGCAGGGGAAAGCTGCGTGGCGCTACAAAGGGGCGTGGCTAGCAGCAGAATCAGCCTGTTCGCAACAGGGCTGCAAAAGAGGGGTATGAGCAGTATGAGGCATGGCTACAATGGGTGATCTGTTTGGTATTTTAAGCAAAAAACTTCACAGACATGTTTTGTATAGGTATGGCCCTACAATATATGTGTCCAATATAGCATGATAGGTCCACTTTAAAGGTCCCATGTCATGCTTTTCCAGTTCTTACCCGTCCCCATGTGTGTTATGAAGGTCTTTCTGCATGTAAACGGTCTGCAGTCACAAACCCTCAAAGTACACCCTGTAGCGAGTAAAACTCTAACACAGAGAAGATCTGTCTGTGCTGCCCCAGAACGCCTCGTTTTTTCTTCCTGGTATAGTGACATAACCATACCCAGATGGATCAATCCGCAAACTTTCTCACACACACTCATTCTTTTCTCAGTGACGATGGGATGCGGCGAGTGTGTGTGCTCGGGCTGGTTCCGGGCTGGGTTTCGCTGTGTCTCGCTGACCCCACGCAGCAACCAGGAAATCACACCAGTAACCCAGCTCACACTGTCCGCTCCTCGCAGCAGCGAGCCCCACAACGTCCCGCCAACACGGCACCCAGACCCCACGCGCCCAGACCCCACGCGCCCAGACCCCACGCGCCCAGACCCCACGCGCCCAGACCCCACGCAGCCAGACCCCACGCAGCCAGACCCCACGCAGCCAGACCCCACGCACCCAGACCCCAAGCACCCAGACCCCACGCAGCCAGACCCCACGCAGCCAGACCCCACGCAGCCAGACCCCACGCAGCCAGACCCCACGCAGCCAGACCCCACGCGCCCAGACCCCACGCGCCCAGACCCCACGCGCCCAGACCCCACGCGCCCAGACCCCACGCGCCCAGACCCCACGCGCCCAGACCCCACGCGCCCAGACCCCACGCACCCAGACCCCACGCACCCAGACCCCACGCACCCAGACCCCACGCACCCAGACCCCAAGCACCCAGACCCCACGCAGCCAGACCCCACGCAGCCAGACCCCACGCAGCCAGACCCCACGCAGCCAGACAGACCCCACGCAGCCAGACCCCACGCAGCCAGACCCCACGCAGCCAGACCCCAAACACCCAGACCCCACGCAGCCAGACCCCAAACACCCAGACCCCACGCAGCCAGACCCCACGCACCCAGACCCCACGCGCCCAGACCCCACGCAGCATTCTCATCTGTTTGTCCTTACTGGAGTCATTTCCTGGTTGCTAACTAACGCCATTGTAAAACATAATCACTGATGTTCCGCTGTAACGGTGGACTCATCAGAACAGAGTGGGCGAGCTGACCAATCAGAGCACAGTGGGCTCACAGGGAGGGGGAGCAGGAGCTCCAACAAGGCGTGTAGCACAGAGAGTGAAGACACAGACTATCAGAGAGGCTGTGAGAACCCAATGTGAGTTTGGAACATTGAACAAAGTGGATCTATTCTAGTGGAGCTCAACAGTGGAACTATGATCAGTGCACATGGCATGGGACCTTTAAGATTATGGCTATTAGTTTTTCTTTTAGATTTTTTAGCTTCCAAACTGAATTAAAATATTTGTCTGATATTTGTGACATCTATCTGTGAGAAATATTTAGTTTTCACTTTCGAATTTATTAATTTAATATCAAGGAATCTTCAGTATTTCTTCTCATAAATTACATTAATGCCGGTTTTCCTTTGAATATTCCCCCCCACTGGTTCTCTGTATATGTGTCTTTCACATCAATACTGCTTCTGGTGTTGGAACAGCAGTGATCAGAGCACACACACGTGCAGACAGAGATGTGGTTTCAGCCTCACTTCATATGATTGTTTTCTTTCTTGCTGGCATGTTCATCAAAGAACAGCTTCACCCACTTTGTAAAGCAAGGCTCACAGTATCGTCATGTTCTAGAGTTGATGTCACCCAATGAAGGGGCAGGAGAGGAACATCAGTGTCAGGGTGTGCAAGCTCTGATTTGCCTTGTGCAAATATACATATGTAAAACATCATCTGCATATTTCCATACTGTGGGGAATTGTTTCTACCAGCATATCTGGAACTAGCCAAACAGGAACACACTTGATCTTGATGTCTGGTGCTGTACACTAATATTCAGTGACCCTCAGTGTACAAGCTATTCTTCTGATTATGGTGAGACCTTCCTTTAAAAACATGTGACAGCTTCCACAGACTGTCCCTCAGAGTCACTCGCGTCTCAATGTCACCAAGTGGAAAATAGTACATCATTTAGCAACCGGATCATGAGGATACAAGGCCCCAGATATGATGATTAACTCCGACAATATTTATATATATCACAATAATATCGGCTCACAGGTGTACTTGTAGCTTCTTCAGAGCTTTCAACCATGTTTCTCAGGGTAATTTTAGAGAAGGGAGCTGGGTGAAGTGACCATCACTCCATCAGGCCCTGTAACACTCGCCTTTGTGACGCTCAGAAATAATGTGAAATGTGTTTGAGTCAATTCTCCTATGGGTTGTAAACTAAACCCCACACTTTCTGTCGATGTTTCACATTAAAGGGATGAGAGGACTATAGATGTATCATTGCTAGTTATATGCTTGGAGCACACCTGAAACACTCACATTATACAGCAGCATCATAGATTCATGGCTAACACTATGATTTTACCTTGTTAAGGTTGCTTGGCAACGACCCACTCCAAAGCAATCCACAAGCTGGATGTGCCGTCATTTGATTGGCCGATCGCTCCGTTTCCTAGCCTACAGTACCCGCTGGAAGAATTTACCAGAGAGAACGCACAGGAAGAGGCTCGCTGTCTGGAGGAGGTGGGTGTGTGTGTGTGTGTGTGTGTGTGTGTGTGTGTGTGTGTGTGTGTGTGTGTGTGTGTGTGTGTGTGTGTGTGTGTTTAAATCATATACATTCTCTATAAAGAACACATTTGTTACAAGGCCGTGTTAAAAAAAGGCAACTTTCATTTAAATGTTAGAAAATGTTATTCACATAAATATCTCAGTACTTTATTTCAATCTGTAAAAGAAAATAAATCATACCAAATATCGTACCAACTCATAAAATGCTGCTGCTCTCTGTCACCACTAGCTTTAAAAAAAAAGTGCCGTTGAGCAGTGATATCTGTGGAAGGAGACATTAGAACGCTACATTACTTTAGGGTGACAGTACATTGTGTGGAGCAGTGTTCCATGCATGATTATTTTCATTAAATATATGCTCATCAGGACATACTGTAGTGCGATAGCTTTGTGCCTGTTTAAATACTATTTGTTTTTGAATGAATGTCATCTGGCCTTATGTCGAATGAAGACAGGACAAGGAGCAGCTTGTCTCATTGGATTTCTCTTTATAATCAACGTGTGTATTCACTTTAGACTATGTGACGTAAAGCTGTCACACATATACTCAAAGTGGATCTGACAGAAGTGCACGACACAGATCTCTGACAGGTAACCCTGCCCCCTCCTGGTGCTCCATTGCTATGCACACGTTCCCAGGTGTAGTGTGTCTGGCCAACAGTTAAAAAAACGGTTCAAATCCAAAGACAACTATATCCAACTTTGAAATGTGTTCTGTCCACCGACATCACAATCAGTTCAGCGCCACTCCAGGGATGTGTCTTATAAGGCCGTCACCTCAAATCACGGTTAACTGTACGGCTTATTTATATTTTGCGATGTTTATATTTTAGAATTGTTTATTTCTACTCTCTTAAATTCTGATTATGTGTAATGGCTTGTTTTTTTATGCTGCTGCAACGAAAATATTTCCCAATTCGGGATCAATAAAGTACATTTGATCTTATCTTATCTATGGCAATATGCATTATACACACGTTACATGTATAAGGTAGCTGCTTGTTAAATGTATATCAAATGTATAATCATATAATAATAATATTAAAGGTGGAGGATCTGATCGTGAAGTGGAGGCAGAAGGGGAAGCCCGTGGCTGGGGTTGTGATCGAACCCATCCAGGCTGAAGGTGGAGATAACCATGCCTCCTCTGACTTCTTCAGGGGACTCCGCGACATCGCACGCAAGGTAACAAACACTCATCACTATAGCAACAGATCTCTAAAGGACTTGCCTTGTGACTGTGATGGTTGAGCTTCTTATGACACTTTGAGAGATGTGTCCAGATGTTTCCATGAAGGGAAATATTCAAGATCTCTAAAACTTCTTAAACTCTGAAGAGCCCAAACTATACATCGAGTCCCGCCGAAGGACAGTTCCAATGTCCAGGATCCTTGGAATTCTACCGAGGCCGGCGTCCTTCGTTGCGGGAAATTTCGAGGCTGCACATGTGTATCCTCCGCGGTCTTAAAATCCCCACAATGATTTGCACACGGACCAATTTCCAAAACATTTGGTGGAAATCGTGCTCCATTTAAGGCGGGGCCTCTCATATGACGCACACCTGCACACCTGCTAGCCTGTTCCACCATTCTCTGTTTTCCGAGGCTAGGAAGGATTCTTGCCTCGCTTCTGAAGGACCTGACTCGGATGTCCTACCAAGGAAGCGTCCTTGACATTGAGAAACACCCTGGCTGCATCTCAGGTCGGTTAAAAGAAATCCTTGCTTCCCTCAGTTGCGTCGATTCCCTGCGACTAGTCCCTCCCACCAGGGAAGCAAGGAGGGACGCAAGGAAACCACGAGAAGCAGGAAATGAGTTTTAAGAGCAATGGGACGTCCTTTCCTCCGGAGCGTCACGTGAAGCGATGTCCGTTTGTGATGACGCGGCACAGCTGATCGTCTGACAGCAGCTCTGTCCCCGTTGTTTCCACACACACCCCCGCCTCTGTTAGCACACGTTACTGACACAAACATGTGTATCATCTGTTGTAGACCCCAATGAATAAAATAAGAACTCATTCTCAAAAAAGATAAACGCCATTCTTAAAATGTATAAACGAACACTAGTTTGATTAATATTGATCAGAGTGCACAATATAAATAAAATAATTGAGAGAAGAAAGAGAGATATGTTATCTATCAAAACCAGTTGCACTGCACACTTTGTGTTTGTGTGGATATGCAGCACATTAACATGTTAATAGCACTTAATGACCGAATGGAAATGACAATAAATGAAAATTTAAAACGAAAAAAGCGATCATGAAAATGTTTTCATTAAATGAATAAAATGATTGTTGACCACGTTGTTGTTCAGATGTATCTCATGTTTGTAACTAAATTAAACATGAATTGAAACAAAACACAGTATAAACTGAGGAGGGACTCCCGTGAGGTTCATGTGTTTTCTTCACTCCGCTGGGAAACTGCTCTCATGTCAAGAAGCACCAGATCAGTGCATGCACTGCATCGTCCAATCAGTGAGCGATACACAGTAACGGCCCGCCCACACAGCGGCGTGCGTTGAAGCTTCCAACACTTCTGCCCATTCACTTTGAATGGGGTGACGTCACTTTTCGCCGAACTGCATTTTGGGAAGAGACACGGAGTGTTGCTTCGCGTTGCTCGCGTCAAAAGTTGAGAATGTTCAACTTTTGACGCCTCGGCAGAAGCGTCAGCCAATCGAATCATATGCCAGTACAAGCTCTAGCCTATCAAACCACTGCTTGTGTGTCAGGGGCGGGAGATTCATGTGATTGGTTGTTGGTCGAGTGTCAGACACGCCCGCCGGCAAGCGTCAACGCACGCCGCTGTGTGGACGGGCCGTAAGGGGGCGGGGCGAGTGTCTGAGGATTTCACCGGAGGATGGTCTGGTAGTTCCTCCGTTATCGCTCCTCCGTTATCGCTCCTCGATCCTCGCTCCTCCGGCAGAAATAATGGGACGCTACTCAAGATGGCGCAGACAAATCAACTTCCGGTGATACCGAGGACCAAGTTCCTGTTAGTGATTATTTTCTGTCTGTCTTCTTCTGCTGTTCCTGTTAGTGTCTACTTCCTGTCTGTCTTCTTCTGCTGTTCCTGTTAGTGGTTACTTCCTGTCTGTCTTCTTCTGCTGTTCCTGTTAGTGGTTACTTCCTGTCTGTCTTCTTCTGCTGTTCCCGTTAGTGTTTACTTCCTGTCTGTCTTCCTCTGCTGTTCCCATTAGTGTTAACTTCCTGTCTGTCTTCTTCTGCTGTTCCCGTTAGTGTTTACTTCCTGTCTGTCTTCCTCTGCTGTTCCCTTTAGTGTTTACTTCCTGTCTGTCTCCTTCTGCTGTTCCCGTTAGTGTTTACTTCCTGTCTGTCTCCTTCTGCTGTTCCCTTTAGTGTTAACTTCCTGTCTGTCTTCCTCTGCTGTTCCCTTTAGTGTTTTTTTCCTGTCTGTCTTCTTCTGCTGTTCCCGTTAGTGTTTACTTCCTGTCTGTCTTCTTCTGCTGTTCCTGTTAGTGTTTACTTCCTGTCTGTCTTCCTATAGTGATTTCTCTGAAGTCCAACGCTCTGTCTTTTAACTTATTTCCTTCTGGTCATTGATCGTCCTTAGCGACGGTCATTATTTTGCTGAGCAGCGGTCTGTTATCATTGGTCCAAATCAGAATCGAGTATTTAGCCAAGCCGTGTAATAATGAGTATTAAATGTATTCAGAGGACCCATGTCCTGTCTCACGGGGCCTTCGCCACAGCTCAGTCTGTTCACCTTCTGTCTCTCTAGCATGGCTGTGCTTTCCATGTGGATGAAGTGCAGACAGGGGGGGGGACCACAGGGAAGATGTGGGCCCATGAGCATTGGGGCATGGAGGACCCAGCTGACATTGTGTCCTTCAGTAAGAAGCTTCTGACGGGGGGCTTCTACCACAAGGACGAGTTCCAGGCGGATGAGGTTTGTGTTTTTTGTTCTCCATTCAGACCACATATTAAAGAGGTTTTGTATTCTGTGATTCGGATCTGATTAAGTAAAACAGACTTAGCTCTGTTGAAAGGGGGAAGGGGGAGCAGCAGGGAGATCTCAATGAGTGTTATGGAAATCTCAGGACCCAAACACGGCTAGAGAGTACAAGTCAAGTAAAAAAGAAATAAATGGTGAATCGAGAAAGCTGTCTTTTGGTTATTTATTTGAAGCTTCAAACACACGATACAATAAGGTAAAAATGTCACAGGTCTGGCAGAGTCTGAAAAGTCTACCAGAGAGTGCGAAGAACAAAAACAAGAGCAGAGATTATATAGGGAACAGAGGGGAAATGATAAATCTGGATTCACACGGTTAGAACTGTTTATGAGACACCATCTGGCCTTATGGCCTTCAGAAGGAGATAGCAGAACAGTTCTCGGAGCAGGGATGTATGATGTGTCTGTGTGAGAATCCCAGCAGTCAAAGCAGTTCTGGCCTTGACTGAGGAGGGGAAGGAGAGGAGGAAGAGGAACAATAATGGTGAATGACAACAAGAGGAAATAACATTCATTTGGTTTAAGCATATGAAGGATATTATAAGGTAGCACATGAAATATTTCCACTACATGAGTCACCTCAAGGGCAGCACCTTTTTGTAAATGATCCCACTGAGGAGAGAGGAGGGGGAGAAATCGTTATATTTGGATACTTGTAGTTTATAATACTGGGAAAGATTATATCCAAGCCCTTCATTCTCCTCTCTACACTTGAGACCCCTGAGGATGAATCATTCACCATGAATCTGTCGGACAAACCTCTTGATGATCCAGCTCATCTTGGAGTTCTCCACTTTTGATGCTAAACATTTCAAGTTGGTGCTCAGGGTGCTACGGTCACTACTGGTTCCTTAGTCACTACTGTTTCCTTAGTCACTACTGGTTCCTTAGTCACCACTGGTTCCTTAGTCACTACTGGTTCCTTAGTCACCACTGGTTCCTTAGTCACTACTGGTTCCTTAGTCACCACTGGTTCCTTAGTCACCACTGGTTCCTTAGTCACTACTGTTTCCTTAGTCACTACTGGTTCCTTAGTCACCACTGGTTCCTTAGTCACTACTGGTTCCTTAGTCACCACTGGTTCCTTAGTCACTACTGGTTCCTTAGTCACCACTGGTTCCTTAGTCACTACTGGTTCCTTAGTCACCACTGGTTCCTTAGTCACTACTGGTTCCTTAGTCACTACTGGTTCCTTAGTCACCACTGGTTCCTTAGCTTCCACCAGAGATGGTGGTCAGAGGAGCACAGGGAAACAGGAAACTGTCTAAATAGTTGTATTGAATTGCATTTTATTCAATCTCATTTACATATTTCTGAATACAATGCAGTGTGTGTGTGTGTGTGTGTGTGTGTGTGTGTGTGTGTGTGTGTGTGTGTGTGTGTGTGTGTGTGTGTGTGTGTGTGTGTGTGTGTGTGTGTGTGTGTGTGTGTGTGTGTGTGTGTGTGTGTGTGTGTGTGTGTGTGTGTGTGTGTGTGTGTGTGTGTGTGTGTGTGTGGCATGCATGGGCTCACAATTGGTCAACCCTGTGATGTAAACCACTAGTGCATGAGTAGCATGTATTTAGCTGGAGGTGTCTGTCCGTCACAGTCTGGACAAGTTTCTTTTTGCACACTGCTAAAAGACAGCACACATAAAATGTACGTTTTGGATGTTTTTAGAACCTTGTGTTTTTGTCCCGTTTAGATATTCAAAGCCGTTTATAGGATCATTGGTCATTTTACATGAACTGGAGTTTCTCTTCTGTGTCTGTTATCTCTTCTCAGCCATACCGTATCTTTAACACATGGATGGGCGACCCTTCCAAGAATCTGGTCCTGTCTGAGGTTCTCAATGTGATCCGCAGAGAGAACCTTCTGGAGGAGGTGAACCGCTCTGGGAAGGCGCTGATGACCGGCCTCGTGGAGCTACAGGTACTGCGTGTTTGTTTGTAAAGGTTCTGACGCACGCAATCAACCAGCATGCATTATGTGGTGAGTGTGTTTTTCACCTGCTGTATTTCACCGCCCAATATCAAGAATTACACAATTGCCTCAGGGGGGCTTAACCCATTTTTGTCAGTTGATCGAGGAAAAACAACTTAGGAAAAGGGACGAAGGAGATATTTAAAGTTAGCCAGTCTAAAGCAGCTGAAGGGTGAAACAGATCATATGTTGTAGTTCTTGTCAACGCGTTGCCCGTCTTCACAAAGCCACAAAGTATGGGGTTGGGACTCAGTGGCGTGCCTTGTGGCGATATCCTCATACACCGTGTGGCTTTATGAAGGCTCTCAACCCTATGTGAAATGATTAAGAACACTGACTGGTTGGGTTTCTAAGCCAACGAGTGATGATAGCTCTGTCTCCGTGTCAGCCTGAGCAGCTGATCACACCCTGCTCTCTGTTGCATGACACATTGTTGTTATAGGTGTTAATGGAGCCTCACTGTTGGGCATTTTGTATTGATTCTATTCATCAATTCACATTTACATTTGTTTGCAGATATAATATTGAGTCATACAACCAAGTATGTTGTTATATATAACACATTTAATTAAATTGTAACTATGTTCAGAATTAGCTTTCACAGTAATAAAAATAAACGGGAATATTGATAAGGAGTGTTGAAATGTGTAGCAGTGAGGATCAAATTCACTCCCATTCCTAGCATTCACAGATGCTCCTATGTATACAGTGCTACTGCAGCCACTCACACGTCTCTATATGATATCATACTGTTTATTAACCAATATGAATATACTGAATGTGATTTGCTCATGACCAGGATTACTGTGACTAATTGTGGTAATGCTTGGTGTGTTGATGGCCGACATGTGTGTGAACATGACCTACATGTGTGTGAACATGACCTACATGGTGTGCTCCCCAGGCTCAGTACCCCGGCATGTTGAGCCGCGCCCGAGGAGTGGGCACCTTCTGTGCCATAGATATCTGTGATGACGGAACACGTAACCGCATCCTGATCACGGCCAGAGACAAAGGTATGAAGTAAAGAACCTTCCTTCCATCTTCCCTTTCTCTGACATGTGAGGATGTGAGAACAGTCATTGGAATATGGGACAATGTCACCCTTTTAGCTTACACACCTGGAATGTATATATGTTATGTATCAAATAAATAATACATGTATAATGTTTATTTACAGTGAAACTAAATCCAAATTCCATACTTGCCATCTTCATTTGACAAATGAAGTGTGCAGCAAAGCACATTAAATGAGCTCATTTAAAAAATCATTTGAAATCTCCACTGGTTGGTTTGAAACGCATGCTAAAGTAATGGCCGCATTCCAATCCCCCCCCTTCCCTCTCTGATTCCATTTCTTTTCTGCGCAGTCAAATTCAGGGTTTGCTGCATTAAGTGCCTCTGGTAGGAATCATTTAGAAATGTTATTCTGACATTCAGATATAAACAACTTCAAGGTTTCATTTGGTACACATTTGTAGTCACACCGGTATCTTTGTATAGCTAAACTCAATGTGTAAGTGACCCTGTCAACTGGACAATTTAACATCATGTTTTATTGATGTGTAAAATTGACCAAAATAAGTTTGGTGTTTTAAAGGGATAGTTTGAATATTTCTGAAGTTTGGTTTCATGAAGCACTTCTGTAGTTAAGAGTTAAGGGCCAAACCAAAGCATTGGAGTCAGTGTTGGAATTCGAGCCCTATTCTTCAGTGCACAGCCTGCTACTAAATATGTCACACGCACGCTCTGCTGACTGGCGCAGCAGCACGGATTCGATCAATTGCTATAAAATCACTCTGCTGCTACAGGCGGTGTCACTACGCTGGCGGCTGTGGCCGTTGTAGAAGCCTCTTCAGGCTCCGCCTCGGCAGGCCTCTCCCTCGGTGTGGAGCTGTCAAACTGGACCCTAACGCCCCTTACAGCCGGCCAACTAAAAGTTGTTCTGTTCACATCATGTCATAGACTCCTTTTCTTCTTAGCTTGTGAATCCAAAAGCTGCGAGGCTTGGCTGTTTTCATTTCGCCATATTTTTTATTACAAAGCCAGAGTTAAAAAAATATCAATATGAACATTTCAAATATGGTGCCGGAAAACTATAGTAGCCATAGCAACGTAAGTAGCGTAAAGAATGCAGCGCCGCCACGTACAGATGGCGACACCCAGAAATATTCACGAATATAAAACAAATATTCAGAAACTGTAATGAACGATGACTATTATTCATTTCAAGAACTTTTATTTACAGAAACTCAACCTTTCTAATCTGTGAGACACAAATATGCACGATTTGTTTGGGCTCGCCCTATTTATCTCAATGTTGGCCTTCAGGGGAGCTCCCCCCTCTCCCCCCTGGCTCCCCCCCAGTTCGAACAGTGAATGTAGGGCTGTGTGCGGGGGGTCGTTCTCCAAACAAGTGGAGTGCCATCCCACTCCCGAACATCACCCTTTAACCTCTAACGTTGACCTGAAGGTGGATGACAGATTACTGATTGAACTGTGTGGATATATTGTGTCTGTGGTTGACAGGTATCCTCCTTGGGGGGTGTGGGGATCGATCGATCCGTTTCCGTCCAGCGCTGGTTTTCAAGGAGTACCATGTTCACCTCTTCCTCAATATCTTCAACGACGTACTGGCCCAGCTCAAGTAGATCCGGACCCTGAAGGAACCTGACTCGCAGTGCATGAGCTTGAGTGAATCCAGAGTGAAGGAAAGGAAACAGCAGACAGTCTGTGTCATGACAAGCACAATCCACACAGTAACACACAGGAATATCCCATAGCCTCTGTTTCCAGGTCCAATTGGCCAATCTCTGTAGCCTAAAATGATAACGGTCATATCCTCCTACTATATATCCATAAAGACCCCCCCCCACCTTTCGGAACAGGTGCCAGCTACTTTTGCAGTAACTGGGAATTTCACAGAACACACAGTTTCTGTAAAAGAAAGCTAAAACCCCAAACTGGAGAATCTTTCTCATCTGGATTTATAACAGACTCTGGATGAAGGCATGCCAGATTGTACATCATCTCAAAACAAAGTAGCTTCTGTTTCATGTCAGAGGTCTTGAGTAAGGCTATAAATGTGGTTCTGTTCCTTTAGCAGATAGCACAGCGTCAGTTAAATGTAAATAGTATATTGAGGATCGTACTCACTAATAAGCTCAGTTGATAGCTCAGAACAAAGTCTTGCGTTCAGCTTGTTTTAGTGCGCAGATGCTGACATCATCCTTACAGTGAGTGTGTATGTTTGTTAAGAAGACAGACGGTCGTCCTGGATACAGAATGATGTGTTAGTCGGAAATAATGTAAGAACGCACAATGGAGATAAGATGCCAGCCTGCATGTCATAAAATGATGTCCAATAGAAATGTCCTTGTTATGATTCTGTGTTGATCTTATTAGGAATGACTTTTCAGCTTGAATTGTTGTAGCCCAGAAAAATGTGAATCCTAAATGTACCATGAAAAATGTCATTGTTTAGTGCCTGCATGTCACTTACATTTGCTAATAATGTTTTTCAAATGATTTGTATTGGCTCAAATGAGAGCAGCCATTGGTAACCCTAAATAACCTCAAATGTACACGTTCACTTTACTCTTGAAAAAAGCTTCATATTTGACATCTATTCATGAACAAATTGGCTCTTTCCTGTCACTTGGTTAGAACTGAATTATTATGACCAAATTAAGCATATACTAAAAGTGATTATTTTTAGTTTGCATCAAGCTGTTTCTGTGCAGTTAAATGCTGTTTGTCATGTCGACTACAAAGGCCCCTAAGGACAAAACACATGCATAACCAAAAGCACACACATTAGGGAATTCTTACCGAATCCAAAATCGCTACAGATTGAATTGAATGTAAATGAAAAAATGATCCCGAAGCAAAACATTGACAAATATTACAATAATTTGAAAGGTAAAAACACGTTATGGACGTATTATTATTATTATTATTATTATTATTATTATTATTATTATTATTATTATTATTATTATTATTATTAATGTAAATTTACAACCACTAATGCTTTTTTTACATGACCTTTAAAGTAGTCCTGCTATTCTTTTATTCTGGTACTATTATGGCGCATTTCCACTGCAGCACGTGCCGTGCCAAACCCAGCCCGTTTTTGTTGCGTTTCCACTAGGGCTAGTTCCGGCTCAAGGCTACCTTTTCACAGTTTTTCTGGCCCTCCAAAATCGTGGTTCTTTCCGGGTCAACAACCGGGCTGAATATGCTAAACTAGTGACGTGAGTGGCTACAACTACAACACAATGAACATATTTGACCGTGATTTAATTGTAATACACGTTTCAAAATGATGCCGAAGTAACAGCATACTGATACCGATTAGTAAAAACCATGAGTTAACGCGTTGACTAGTCTGCAGACAGACGGCAGGCGAAAAACCTTTTAACATGCGTGTTTTCTGAATGGAGATCAGCTAAGCTAACGTTATATATGCTCCGACCGTCCACACTCACAACAACGGCCTATACAGACATAAATAAACCAGCGACTGTATTCGCCATGACACAGGCAGTCTGTGGTTTGTACTTGTTTAACTTGTGTCTTGTTTCTGAGCAGATATGAGGAGCTGTGAGCTCTGAGTGCTAACAGCTAACGGCTGATGTTTGGTTTTGTGGTTCGCATTGAAGATGACGTCATAGCTCTGCCTACATTGCGTTACTATAGTTACTGCACCAGCTACTAAACTGTAATGAAAACGCAGCATAAAGTGAGCCTGGCCTACCAAGGCCTAACTATACCGTACTAAGCCATGCAAGGCCCTGCAGTGGAAATGCGCCATTAGAGACTATAGTTTTATCAGGAGACAATATTTGTTCTGCTAAATCAGATGCGACTGGATTTCAAATAGATTCTCCAGATCAGACTGGTGGGGGGGACAATCTTCAATCGGAAGTTGTCTACCCCATGTCGAACAGCCTTATTCAATTACAAAAAAACTCACGTCAGATTAGGCTTTGAATACATTTCTAATAAAACACAAATGATAAACCTTTGTGTCCAGGTAAGATTTCAAGTCTGGCATCTTCTTGGTCTCATAGCTGTAGAAAACCACAGGTAAGTGCAGTTGTACAGCCAATAGAAGCAACAATGAGTCCATCCCAAAAGAAGACAAAAGTTACTTTAAGTACAGGTCCATTGAATAAACACATTATATCCTAGGCAATACAAAAACGTAGAGCATAAGGTCTAACAACCTAACCCTTGTTGAGTTTCCCTTTTTTATTTTCTAACTGCTCAAACTGTTTTCTTCTGTAAACACTTCACCAGTCTCTGTGAATGTTCCATTGAACTTTTTCTGGCAAGTGTTACAAATCTGTAGCAATTTAGTGCAGGGTCATTACTTCCTATCTCATTTAGAACTTTCTACAATCATAAATACATATATATATTAGTGGTGCACGATAATTATCGGCCCGATAATTATCGGTCCGATATTAGGAATTATGACGTCATCTCGATAAACCCGATAAAAGTATTAATAGCCCCGATAATATACAATATATTTTTTGGGTAAAAAAAAAGAAAAAAATCCTGCGGTGTGGTTGGATTAGGATGAGGGGCGCTTGTTTTTCACTCGGCTCCTCCCGTTTTGCCAGTACTGTGGTATTAGTGGTTTAGGAAGAGGGGAGTTTTTCACAAATCCAGCGCTCCCTAACTCGTGCCTGGCTGTGACGTAAATGGTGTGCGGCCTGAAGCCAGGACAGTAAACAAACATGTCGTCGGTAGTATGGGACTATTTCAAAGTTAGATAGTTCGCTTGCTATTTGTATTAACAGATGCAATGCAGAAGTTCCACGAGGAGGGAAAAAGGCAACGAGCTATAATACTTCCAACCTGATCAGTCACCTGAAACATCGCCATGGCTACGGTGTGTTAAAAGCGTACGAAGACGCCTGCGCTGCTAAACTAGCAGCAAATCCAAAGCCAGCTGCAAAGGCACCGGGGCTTTCATCTATCGACGAGGCTGTTGAAAAAGGCAAGACGTTTATTTGGGGAAATAAATATGGTCACTTTGAAGAGTCAAAACTGTTCTTGGCTTTGTTTTGTTCATAGTAGTAATGCTCATGTCCTTTGCTCACTACTAGTCTCTTTTTTAACACCAGGTGTGCAAAAACTACAGGTACATTTAATATATATATTATTATCGGTTATCGGTATCGGTCTTGAGAAGCCGGAAGTTATCGGTTTAAAAAAAACAATATTGTGCATCCCTAATATATATATATATATATATATATATATATATATATATGTATGTATGTATGTATGTATGTATGTATGTATGTATGTATATATATGTATGTATGTATGTATGTATGTGGGTCTTTTAAGACCATAAGGATGGTGTTGATGGCAGTGGCTGTCTAGTATTCCATGATGAACTTCTTTAAACATTTCGGCAGTAACCATTTACACTTTGATCTGAGATAGATGATTATTGATGTAGTTATGTTTGATGGCTCTAACTGTTGTTGCCTCTATAATATACTTTAAATGTACTGTGATAAATAAAGGATGTTTTGAATAACTTATTGGAGTTATTTCTTGAGCATGAAAAAGATGGTGGGACCAGGGGAACTGTAGTTATATAAAGAGTTATGTAAGTTAAGTATAATCATGGAAGACAGCTCTAGAAAGAGAGACAAACTGTGAGCTTGAGAGAAAGAAGCAATGTAAGTAAATAGCTTTGACCATTGCCATGTACACACTAGGTCCAGGCCTGTGTCAGCAAAACACACATGAACAGGTACTGTACTGTATAATATCCACTTCCACCAATATGCCAGATATCCAACAGGTAGTAAGCTAGCTAACGGAAGATGTGGGAGTGTTTGAGACCTGACATGCCCAGTCAGTAAGATTCAAACAGTCGGAGAAATGAGGCTTCCAGGATTCCATGTGTGCCGTGTCAGCAGGGGACATCAATGTGGGGCTCCACCACCTGAGGAGTTCTGCTCAGTACCATGATGTAGGAGCAACAACATTAACACATGAACAATGTTCATCTAAGAGCACATTTATTGATGTTATATTCTTTCATTTTTTACCATTTAGTTGTTCTAACTCTAGTAAATACGGTCGGTCATCAGGCACGCTTTTTGATACCCCTGCCCTTGGCTTTAATCAGCTGTTGTCGTTTATAGAGAGGTGAAGTCCCTCCCTTTCCGATGGACCTCCATGGGACCTTATTTCTGAAAAAGTATGTATTGAAGTCAATGGCAATTATCATGATATTATGATAAAATTATCTTTCGATCCCGTTTAAATTGTGCCACAAATTACACATATGATGTTTGTTTCGGAGAGAGACTAACTTATGGCAACACAAAAGAAAACATGGGAGCGATGAACTCGGAAGGCTTCAGAAGCAGTAGCAGAAGCATAGACTGTGTATATATAGACCCTCCAGAAAAACGCGGGCAAAAATCCTAGTATGCGATTAAACATGCAGCGTGTGTATGTGATTTTAAGCGGTGAAATTGCGGGAAGTTGCGAAAAAGAATAGATTATTTTTTTAAATATTGGGCTATCTTATTTATTCTCTCTCACACACAACCTGCCACTAACGTTAAACCCCTTTCCTATTCAATAAAACACATTCAATGTTTATCTATTGTAAAAGCAATTACAATTGCAATGGGCTATTTTAATCACTCTCTCTCTCACACTCACACACACACACACACACTTCTCCGCCTCATTCTGTTTTCATTTACTCGCTCGTTATCTGACCAGCTTCAGTCTTGTAGGCTTCTCATCTCGTTTCTTGTAGCCCTCGAAAGGGTTTTGGAGGTCGATGCCTCGGTGAACGTGAGTTGTTTGGCTTTCTTGTCCGCAGCAGCAGAAAGCATTTTCGAATGTTTGAATGAATCAAAGTAGGTCGTCACCGTCGATGGTCTCTTATGCTCCAACACAGTTGCACGGGGTGCAGAATAGTTTAAATGTCGGTAAATGAGATGGATTATATTTTTTCATCTTGGTGTTTTCTCTCTCGTGTGAGCTCCACACGTTCACTCTACGGTGTTGTTTACCTTCTGTGATGCGCGAGCTGATGACGTCGCGTCATCATCATCATCACTTCACGTCAAGACGAGTTAACTTTTTTTTTGCTCAACTTTGTGTGGAAAAATACGGGGATTATGCGGCCTTTTGATAAATATGAGGCCTTTTAAAAATCTGCGCCATTTTGCTGATTATGCGGTCAATTCTGCGATCGCAGAATCGCGTTTTTCTGGAGGGTCTATATATAAACGGACGTAGGGTCCGTGACGTCCCCCATATAATTCTGCAGAGTTACCGAGAAGCCCTTAGTAGGCGGAGTTGGCCACTAACGGCTCGACAGTGACGTCAGAGTTCAACTCCCGCCTGCTCCAAATAAGGGCAAAGAGGTGGAGCTGAGGCGGGACCTGCTGCCTGCGAGCTGGAAGTTCTGAAGCTACCAAGCTAAGCTAACATGCTCCCCATCTGCACACTGCCATCGCATTTTACGTTTCTAAGGTAAGCGGACATGAAACTATTCAGCAAAACTATAAATAATAATCTAAGTTATTGAGATTTTAGCATAATACTTCAGAATCTTAAAATCCCTTAACGTTTGTATGCAATTGTGCTAAATTCAACACTGGAGTCAAGCAAATATTAATATGTTTGCATGACATTAGTTATTCATATTTTGCTATCACTTAATTATAAGCTAAGGTACATGTGATGGTAGCTAGTTAGTGTTCTTACCTGCGAGGCCTCCTCCAAACAGCATAATAACCAGACTGTATCATTAAAACTAAGTACCAGTTCTAGATCCTTGACTTTAGACAAACAATTAAAAAGACAAAATGCATTTAACTTGTTCAACCCTGAGCCTGTTGTTCAGGTCTCAGGCTCGAAAATGACATTGCCAGAACAAATGACCATATCTTCTAAAAGGGTTAAATTAATAATCTTTGTTCTCAAAGTAATGATAAACCTGTGAGTTGGATGTAGAAAAGTCAGAATTAATATAGATGTTTTTTTATTTTAAAGAAAATTCAGATTGAACATGGTAAAAAACTAAATTAGTGTCCGTCCAAAAATTATTTTTTACTTATAGTGAAAACTAACCTTGGATGATTGGTTAGTAGACTAAAAGCTTTAGGAATCCAAAGTACAACATATAATAACTACCCTGTATCAAGACTGATGCAAAACAAGTGAAATCTGACCTTTTTAGACAGATTTAGCAACAAAAAAACACTTCTGGGGTCATTTGGTTGGATTTTCCATATCTCTGGCCCCCCTTGGTCGATTTTGGCGAATTAAATCTCTTTATAACCGCTAGAGTCAATGGGATCGAGGGAAAGTTCTACACACACAAACAGGTTACCAAATAAGGAGTGAGAGAACCGGAAGCTCCATACACTCTGTTGGCTACCATTAGCAGCTAACTTTTTTTCTCCGATTTTTAGATTAAAATGAAATTATGGATTATAAATAATTTTTTCAAAGCAACAGACACATTATCAACCTATGGATTAACCGATTCAGCCACGTCTTTTCTCGTTTTAATGCCATTGAACACGTCTTTTGATCAGATTGACAGCTACGGTGAGACGATCTCCCGTAAAAGCTCCGTAAAGGTACGTGTTGTGATGTCTGTGTTTGCTTCCCCTGTCGCAATTTTGGATCGCTCAGTGATGATACTAAACCTAAATAATCTGTGGAGTCTCAGCTTTAATCAGATATATTGTACGTGCAGTTACGATAAATAATAAGGGTATCTTTATCTTGAGTTCTGTGCCAAAGTCAGTTTGCATTTTTTCGCTCAGGGGTCATTTAGACACTTCTTATGAGACTTGTGTTTTGTTTTGGTAAAAATGGTTCATATCTTCAGTTGGCTGAGATTCTCCCCGTTAATCTGGTGCTACACATTGATAGTTTCATGAATGTTAAGAAGCCCTGAGACACAGTCTTGAAAATAAACGTTGGGGGGCTCCAGGGCTTAACAGGTTAAAGACCAATCTTTCTTTGAATGTGCCTCTTAACCTGAGATATTAGTTGTACAGTAATAGTATTGACAATCTAAAAAAACTGAGCAACTCAACAGTCAACTTTATGTTTCTTATTGTCTAAAGCATTTATTATTTTCATTTTCCCCTCTCATATTCAGTGTGGACGGATTGAGACAACGTGGTGTCCAGAGAGCTGCAGAGACTTCAGGGAGAAACCTCCGTGTGATGGACGTCCTGTCTGTTGGTTTGGAGAGGACTGAGGGTCTTTCCTCTGCGAGGAGGACCAGGCCTGATGGAGGAGCCCATGCTGGGCAAAGCTGATACCAACTGCCCAGGCCTAGTCTGTCACGTTATTTGACTAAATGTGTTTACTTATACATTTAATAGGTTTACACCTTCTGTCCATATGTGCTTTTTATTTAAAACATTTGATTAACTTTTGGTTCACATTTCAATAAATTGTATTTGTATTTGCACTCCTTTCGTCCATTATTCTTACTGAACATGTTAGATTACACATTCACATCTGACTGAAGATTGGCCCCATTTATTTGTGACGTTGTAAACTCTGCAGTACAAGGCACAAGTGATGTGAAGCTCATAAAGTGAGGCAAATAGAAATAATCAGCTGATGGAGTGTAGATGTTTGTTTTGTTTTGTTTTTGTTTGTTTATTTTATTTAAAGGACAGTGCACATTAATTCACATTGCTGTAAATGAGCCAGTATTAGCCAGCAGGCTAATTTTCAACTGTTGTCCTTGGCAAGATGTTAACTGACCACAACAAGACTAGAAAATAAAAACATAATTAAATAGAGTACAGCAGACAACATCAGTAGGCTACACCAATAAATAAATAGCCGTACAACAATAAATAAATAGCAGTACAACAATAAATAGCAACAGTAGTACAAAAATAGAGAGGACAAAACAAACATGCAGACAGATGAAATATCATCATACCTTGATTCAGTTAAAAGTGTTCACATTTTCGATTGTTTAAAAGCCAGTTCTTATGATTGTGGTTAAATGTATGATAAGAGGTGTTATTCCTGATCTGTATTGGTATTGTGTTCCAGAGTGTAGATGCCCTCACAGAGAAACAGTGTTTGCCAAAGGAACTGGACCTAAGAGGGACTACACAGTCCCCTCTTAGGGCAGACCTTGTGGTTCTGCTGTTTGAATTGTTCTGTTGTATAGAAGTGCAGAGCGGTGTGCCTTGCCGTTTAGAATTTTTAAAATGAGACATGCATCAGTGTGTTTTAATATATTTTCCCAGCTGAGCAGGTTATGTTTGTCCAGGATTTTACAATGGTGGTATAGCTTAGGTTTTCTGTCCAACACTTTGAGAGCTTGCTTGTAAAGTGACAGGATAGGCCTTAATGTTGTGCTATTGGCCTGGGTCCAGCTGGTCATACAGTAACATGCTTATTGTAGTTGTAAGTGCACCGTCTTGCAGCCTGTCGCACCATCCTTGATGGAGCGTGTGTGTGGGCTGGACCTGGATAGGAAAGGAGTGAGCAGAGGGTCGAGTTGTCGATTCTTGTTCTGTTTTCTGTGACTATCTGCCTCACCCTCTCAGACTTTCAGTTGCACGCGCTGCTAAAGAGACGCGCTACCATGGAAACCAAACAATGGTGTAGCTGTATTAAAGTCCGAGTGGAAACAGTCGTGAGTAAATCTGATTTTGTCAGAAATCGGGAGAAATGCGGGAGAAATATGACCCCGGGAGGAAACCGGGAGAGGGCTATGAAATCGGGAGGGTTGGCAAGTATGGTCTCACATCATGCTCCTCCACAGTAAGTGGGGGGTGCCGGAGGCAGTTGGGGGCCGGGGTGGAGTTGTTGATTGCTGCTGTGGTGTCTCGAAGCGAGCAAAGAAGCAGTTCAGTTCCTCTGCTAGCGACACGCTTGAGTCCCCAGTTGCCGTGTCACACCCCCTGTAGTTGGTCATGTTCTTAATGCCCTGCCACACCTGCCACACCTGCCACACCTGCCACACCTGCCACACCTGCCACACCTGCCACACCTGCCTAGGGTTGTTGCTTGTGAGGTGGTCCTCAATCCTTGTTTTGTAGTCTGTCTTGGCTTTTGTTTTTCCTCTCCTCAGGTCGGCTCGAGCAGCACTGTAGAGAGCTCTGTCCCCTGACCTGAAGGCTGCGTCACGGGCCTTGAGCAGCATGCGGACCCGGCCAGTCATCCAGGGTTTCTGGTTTGGGAAAACCCTGATGCTTTTTACCACAGTGACGTTGTCGATACAGTATTTAATGTAGGACAGTATCGTCTCTGTGTAGGCTGCCAGGTCCTGGTGTTGTTGTTCAAATACATCCCACTGGGTGTGTTCAAAGCAGTCCTGAAGCTGAGCAAGTGCATCCTCAGGCCAGGTTGTAACAGACTTTCTAGTTGGACTTGTTCTCCGTCTTAGGGGGGTGTATGCAGGGGTCAGTAGCGGGGAGATATGATCTGACAGGCCTAGGTGGGGAGAGGTATGGCTCTGTATGCGTGTTTGATGTTGGAGTACACATGATCAAGAGTGTTTTTCCCTCTGGTCGGACACTTGACATGCTGGTAGAATTTAGGCAGGACAGATTTTAGGTTGGCCTAAAAGCGGGGTAGATATAATTATTTTGTAATTGTAATGTTTTTGGTTTTTTTCAACAGTGAGCTACAAAGACAATCAGATTATGAATGAACAGTATGAAGTTCATCAACATTGAAATATATTTTATTATCAAAATAATATTTAACCGTTATCAAAACGTAGTGCAACTGTAGAGGCTTGCTCTGTTCAGGGTTCTTACACCTTTTCCAAAGTCAAATTCAAGCACTTTTCAAGCATCTTAGAGCTGTTGTAAATTACATACTTATATACACATACTCAAATGATTATTTCCCTACCTCACATTAAGGTAGGTACTTTTAGGTTGGTAGTGAACGCAAGTCAGAGGTACATGGTGTACTTCTACTCCACTGCAGTTCAGAGGTACATGGTGTACTTCTACTCCACTGCAGTTCAGAGGTACATGGTGTACTTCAACTCACTACAGTTCAGAGGTACATGGTGTACTTCTACTCCACTGCAGTTCAGAGGTACATGGTGTACTTCAACTCACTACAGTTCAGAGGTACATGGTGTACTTCTACTCCACTACAGTTCAGAGGTACATGGTGTACTTCTACTTCTCTACAGTTCAGAGGTACATGGTGTACTTCTACTCCTCTACAGTTCAGAGGTACATGGTGTACTTCTACTGCACAACAGTTCAGAGGTACATGGTGTACTTCTACTCCTCTACAGTTCAGAGGTACATTGTGTACTTCTACTGCACTACATGTATTTAACACCTTTAGTTACTCTACAGATGATGAATGATGTGAAATCTAATCAAGTCTTAAATCAGACTTTAGTTCCACCTGGAGTAAATCCACCAGCTACCCTGCAGTCTACAAAGTACTTCAGACTAGCTGCACCTCCACCAGCTACCCTGCAGTATACAAAGTACTTCAGACTAGCTGCACCTCCACCAGCTACCCTGCAGTCTACAAAGTACTTCAGACTAGCTGCACCTCCACCAGCTACCCTGCAGTCTACAAAGTACTTCAGACTAGCTGCACCTTCACCAGCTACCCTGCAGTCTACAAAGTACTTCAGACTAGCTGCACCTTCACCAGCTACCCTGCAGTCTACAAAGTACTTCAGACTAGCTGCACCTTCACCAGCTACCCTGCAGTCTACAAAGTACTTCAGACTAGCTGCACCTCCACCAGCTTTGAGAACACTTTCATGATCAATCATTATAAAACATATATATATATATTATTCTGAAATGGACCAATCTGCTCAACGACTACTTTTACTGTCGCTACTTTCACTATATTCTGATGAGAATACTTTTCTATTTTCACTTGAGGAACAAGTGTGCAGGACTTTTACTGTAACAGAGTATTCCTACACTCTGGTACTTCTACTTTTACTAAGTACAATATCTGAGTACTTCTACTTTTACTAAGTACAAGATCTGAGTACTTCTACTTTTACTAAGTACAAGATCTGAGTACTTCTACTTTTACTAAGTACAAGATCTGAGTACTTATAATTTCACTACAATATCTGAGTACTTCTCCACCTCTGGTAGTGTATTAGTCTGAATTGTAGCCACAAAATCACGCAGAGCTGCATAACAATCGACTCACAATGGTAACAAGTGGAAAATAATATTTACAAATGTGTCCAATGACTTAAGGTAATGCTGACAACTCAAAGCACCTGACTTAGACATCTTCAAAGGAAGACTGTTCATTCTACAATGACATGGGATTAAAGCAAAATGTAGTTTTACTTGTATAATACTTCAATTTTATATAAAAGACCGTTTGTTTTCATGTTTTCAAATAAACAAAGTATTGGCTTTCAGAATATTAAACTTGTTTCGGCAAATTCAGATGAAAAATACAACTTTGAAGCTTCGGCATAATTACAAGCAGAGAACGGACAAATGTAACGTCACAGCAAGCACAACAACAGCCGGTGTTTCTTGTGAGTGTTTCCCCGGTGCACGTGTAACAGGCCCCGCTATGCAGGGCGCGATGACAGATAGTATTTCCTGTACAACAGGAGAAATTATGAGCAGAGAATTCCTTTTACTGCTCGTTTGGCGGGTCTTGCCAGAATTTATTAACAATTGGCACAAAACACAATTGTCCTGGCCCTTTACTGCTCTCAATATAAACACATGTTTATATCTTCAAAATATACTTGTAGTATTCAAAATAAACACATTTGTGTATAACCAAGTGTCATTAACATCATGACTCCAAATAAGAATGTACTGCTTCAAAACAGATATTGGTGCTGTATTCAAACACTGTTAATTACCTTTTCAGGCAAAGTATTAGCATTGGTCTAATATATGCTAGCATTAGCATCAAGCAACACGCATTTATAATAATTAAATTATGACTGACTATAGGACCCATAGACCATACAAAACACACCTCAAACACTTCTTAGCAATAAACAATTCACTTGCATCACTAGCGACCGCCATTACACACACAGCCACCACGAGGTGGTCTTCTACACGGCATTAAACAAAATAAACAACATCTAAACACCACTTCAAACTCAAGACATTGTGATTTATAACATTTGTGACAATCTGTACACATTACTGACCTGTACAACAGGAGAAATTATGAGCAGAGAATTCCTTTTACTGCTCGTTTGGCGGGTCTTGCCAGAATGGCAAGCTAACGTCAGCTCCGTCATCACGTCAGACATTTTACGGTAGACGCGTAAATAATAACAAACCCCTTTATGGCAGTGTTACTCTGCCATCTACTGCCCCCTGCTGTCCATTGTTAAACAGGTAATATAAAATGATATTACATATAAACATAACATTGTGATCACACACTGTGTGGGTCACACACGTGCACACACACACACACACACACACACACACACACACACACACACACACACACACACACACACACACACACACACACACACACACACACACACACACACACAAGCTTCCCCCAGACCAGTAATACAAACGAAAATGTGTCTTCGGGTCAATGTGATTGATTTCGATAGAGCAAGTCACATTTGGTTTAGGCACGAAACATACTACCAGTAGAAATACATCGCTTTCAAAATCGCTCTGTGTCGAATCAATAGATTATATTTCATGACTATAACATGAAGTGCCTCATCCTCTGAATACCACAGGATGGCGACTGTAACGCACATAACATAGGTACGCTCCTCTGAAATGATTGTCCCCTGCAATTATTATTATGCCTCATCGAGTTCGCTATTCAGCTCGCTAACGTTAGCTTAAACAAACGTAACATGCAACGTTAGCCTAATCTAAAATGCTCTTCTACGGCGTACCTTTCATGTGGCTCGTCAGCGCAGACTCTCGCATCGTTATTTGTTGCAAACTTTGCAGGAGGATACTTGTGGGCTTGACCTTCGTCTTAGCCATGGCTTTGTCTTCTGCTAGCCAACGCTCGTTGAAACGGCAACCTCCTGGCACACAGTCATCTATCATTCTCATCAGAATGCCCAGGTCACACGTAACACAAACACCTGCAGGTCGCGCGCATAGTCATAGGAAGGCCGCAGCGGAGCAGTTTTATGTCGAAGCGAAGCAATTCTTTTCTTTAAATCTAAAAAGCGAACTATTCAGTCAGACAGAAATGTATTGCATTTACATTTTCAAGCACTTTATCTCAATTTCAAGCACCATTCCCAAAATTCAAGCACTTTCCCAACCTTGAAAACACCATGTCAAATTTCAAGCATTTTCAAGGATTTCAAGCACCCGTACGAACCCTGTCTGTTGTCTCACTGAAAGAATCACTTTTACCACGTTTTTACAGACAATATTGAGAGATAAATAGTAGCAGTTCTCACGATGTGTTAAATATCTTTGCCTTCAATACATTAAATCTGACAAAGTCATATTGCTAAATATCTAAATGTAACTTTTTGCATGGAAAAACCCCTCAACTTAACTGATGTGTTGGTGATCTAGTATTTAGTATTGTTTAATGGAATGTATATCAGTGTATTCAAGTCAATACTTCATTCATTTAAACCAATATCTTTCTTGATTCTTTGTACAGTATGAAAAAAAGAGTCTTTGTACCTGAGCTCAATTCACTGCTGTGAGGAGTCCAGTTCTGTCTCTCACTCTCTGGTCCAGCCTGTCTGCATCACCTGGACACCTTAAACAAACAGATATATGTGTAAAGTACCATGTGTTCAAACAATATAACTGATTCTCTGCTGTTGAACATGTTGGATTGTGTATTGTCCGAGTCAGGGTCCTTTTTATTTTACTGTAACTTTGGAAGTTGTGTTACCAATACTTACTGCTTATTTGATACCCATTTGGTAATGCAATTAATAAAAACAACAAGGTTTGGGTTCGTTCTTCAGATGACTGTGACGTTAACGTGTAAGCTCGACAATGAACTCCAGCTCAACAAACCATATTGTAATATCTAAGTAATCATCTAGAAATATGACATTAATAATTGTAATGTACACATCTTATTGTGAGGTTAATTTCACATACACTACTTTGACGTTAGCTTGTCTACATACTTGAGCATAGCCAATTTAAATTAACCTTAGCGATACATACAGCCTATGGAAGCCCATTTCCGCCACTTGAAAAAAATAAAAACCCCATGAAAAGTCATAATTATGAGATAAGAAGTGCGCATGCGCTGCAGTGGCGCTGTCTTTAAAGGTCCCTTCATCACCTTGCCTAACAGGTAATGTCAAAGCTATAAACTGCATTGTTGTAGTTTAGCTGCAATATAGGCTATATGTAACATCTAACATTTACAAAAGTCACCTGTAATAGTTACCTTATTTAGGACTAGATGCCGTTTGCATGGTGGAGAGCAGCAAGTTGAGGAAGGGACCTTTGAAGACAGCACCACTGCAGCGCATATGCTCTTCTTATCTCATAATTATGACTTTTTATCTCATTATTATGACTTTTTATCTCATAATTATGACTTTTTATCTCATTATTTCGACTTTCTTATCTCATAATTATGACTTTTTATCTCATTATTTCGACTTTTTTATCTCATAATTATGACTTTTCATGGGGATTTTATTTTTTTCAAGTGGCGGAAATGGGCTTCCATAAGTTCCTCCTACCTATATAATAAAATATCTCTCTAAGTTACAAGGATGACCTTATTTTATCAACCTCAAACAGAAGTTCTACAGTATTATCCCACTTAACGCTTAACACTTGTCTATTTCGTTTTAACCTTGATATATAGTCTATTATTTTAACTTGGAGGCTACGATTAGCATCGTTAGCACCGATGTAGCTACCACTCGCTTACACGCTAACCCAAGCCTTAACATTCATTACGTAGCTGATTAAAATCATTAACACATCAATAGTACTCGAATCATGCACCGTCCGTTTTAACTGCAGAGCGAGTCACAATAGTCCGATATATAAGCATGAAGAACAAACAAACACGGCCGGGGTCAAGTTGTGTTCCCTGGATGAGCTGAGCAGGCAGAGTCCCTGTAGCTTTACGGAGCAGCTAGCAGATAGACAAGAAGCTAGCTACAGGGAGAGTCCCTGTAGCTAGCTTCACGGAGCAGCTAGCAGAGAGACAAGAAGCTAGCTACAGGCAGAGTCCCTGTAGCTAGCTTCACGGAGCAGCTAGCAGAGAGACGAGAAGCTAGCTACAGGCAGAGTCCCTGTAGCTAGCTTCACGGAGCAGCTAGCAGAGAGACGAGAAGCTAGCTACAGGCAGAGTCCCTGTAGCTTCACGGAGCAGCTAGCAGAGAGACAAGAAGCTAGCTACAGGCAGAGTCCCTGTAGCTTCACGGAGCAGCTAGCAGAGAGACGAGAAGCTAGCAGCAGCAGTCACTTGACAGAGACTCAATGTGACCACGCCCTAATTTATGCAAAAATGTGAAGACCTAATGTAAATAAAAGGGTCGCGTTAGAAAACAATTCACTCACAGATAATCATGAAGGTGGGATCTAAATATATCCATAATAATATTTACTGCATCCAGGGGTAGAAACATGTTTTTTTCTGCTGTAAAATTGGGCATTTTAACATGGGGTCTATGGAAATTGGTTGCTCCTTTCTGCAGTCATTGGAAGACTCCCAGCAGCTTCTACTGAAGTCAGTACCTAACTCCGGTGATTTCCGGCCGGGGACTTCGGGTGGCAGTATACGCCATAGATAAACAGGGGTGCACATAACATAATAGCGTGAACGTTGTGATCAGCTGTTTTAGCGCAGTTCTCCAGTGAAGGAGGGAGTCTCCCTCCGCAGCCGGTTGGCGTAGTTTTGGCACAGTTCCTTTGTACAGACCGACGTTAACAGCAGCCCTGTCTGTGCACACGGAGACCGACTCTGTCGTTCGGTGATCTAACGGCCCGTCCACACAGCGGCGTGCATTGAAGCTTCCAACGCTTCTGCCCATTCACTTTGAATGGGGTGACGTCACTTTTAGCCGAACTGCATTTTGGGAAGCGACGTGGAGCGTTGCTGGCGTTGCTCGCTTCAAAAGTTGAGCAATGTTCAACTTTTGACGCCTCCGTCGAGGCGTCAAAAGTTGAACATTGCTCAACTTTTGAAGCCAATCGAATCATATGCCAGTACAAGCTCTAGCCAATCAAACCACGTGCTTGTGTGTCTGGGGCGGGAGATTCATGTGATTGGTTGTTGGTCAAGTGTCAGACACGCGTGAATGGTGAAGCGTCAACGCACGCCGCTGTGTGGACGGGCCGTAACCGCCTTCTGGAAAAGCTTCACAAGTAGGCTACGTCGGTATGCAAATGCACTTTGTGACGGCCCGTCCACACAGCGGCGTGCGTTGACGCTTCACCATTCACTTTGAATGGGGTGACGTCACTTTTCGCCGAACTGCATTGTGGGAAGCGATGCGGAGCGTTGCTGGCGTTGCTCGCTGCAAAAGTTGAGCAATGTTCAATGCAATGCCTCGGCAGAAGCGTCAGCCAATGAAATCCCGTTTATGCAAATCTGCCAGTACAAGGCTAGCAAATCAAACTGTGTGTATGCTGGGAGAGACTACGCAGGTAATTTCCTCATATTCCAAAAAATGGAGGAGAAATCAATTATAGCGGTAGTGAATCACCCGTGTTATATGATCATACAAACCGGAGGTGCCAGGCATGGACATGGTGGAGACACTGGGTGGAACTGGTAGGTTTTCGCCTGTTTTGGGAGTTTATATTATATTATATATGATATTGTGAACAAACTGTGCTGTTTATTAGCTGTAAAGTGTCTCTACTGTAGGCTATTTTTATTATATGTACAGCACTTTGGCTCGACCAAAAATCGTTTATAAATGTGCTATATAAATAAAACTTGATTTGATTTGCACGGGAGATTCATGTGATTGGTTGTTGGTCTCGTTGCTCGCATAAACTCCCCAAGCTTCAGACACGCCCACCGCCAAGCGTCAACACATGCTGCTGTGTTGACGGGCCGTGACACAAGTACACGACGGTACGCATTTCAGATTGTTGCCGTGCATGCGTACCTGTGTACCAGTTATGTGCACCCCTGTATATAAAGGCTAGATGGCTCAAGGGGGAGTCACCAGTTTAGCTCACCGGTGGCCATCTTGCCACAGTCAACAGCTACTGCTACAGCTGTTGTAAGGTGAGCGATCTGCACAAAAATACTCTTAACTCGCTGAAATCTTGACTGATTTACAAACGGTTTGGTTTATTATAAACGTTATTAGCATGGCTATGATACAGGAGACAACAAGACATGTTGAAAAAAAATAGTTCATGATTATAATGATAAGTATGCAGTATCATAACTACATCTTTGATGTTTATAACAAACCAAACCGTTTGAAATTTCGTTGAAGATTGAGCAATCTACGGTTATTTCAATAGAGCACCATAGACATAATGTTATGAATGAGTGAGCTGCCTGTGCCAAGATGGCCGCCATGTGGCAACGTCGGTCTCCAATGGCCAGCAGCGCGGGTGAGTCATCTAGTGCAGGGCCGTATCCAGGATTTCCTAAATACCGAGGTCCAAATATGTTAGGGGGGTTCGGGGGATACCCACCGCGATTTTTGGGATTTTCATGATCAAGTTAGGTGCTTTTTCAGTCCTGTGGGGGGTCACACATTGATTTGATTTCAAACCATGTCAGTGGGCTGACAATATCAGCATAAATTATTTTTAAAGTGTAATGCATAAGAATCAGTTGATTGTTACTGTTATGCAGAAGAGGCTAAAATGATCACAACACATTGTTAACATTCATTTTCCATGTCTCTCTCCTTACCATAACCTGCAGCCTCTCTTCCATCTTCTTTAGTCTCTCTGTCTTCTTCCTGTTCATTACTCTCTCTCTCTCCTCTACTCTTTCTCTTTGTTCCATCTCTCCCTCATTGTTCACTGTTTGCTCCTCCTCACTTGTCGCTCCTGCCAGTGAATTAAAAGTAATTCAGCCATTTAATTTATTTCACTTGTTTGTTTGCATTTTTTTTTCATTTAAAACTGTTTTGTTTGATTCTCAAAAGAGAACAAAGATGTAAGCAAATTGTGTTTTATACAATTGTATGTTATTATGACATAATGCGGGAGGGGGTGCGCTGAGAAAAAAAAAGAAGAAAAAAAAGGTTTTAACAACATGTTTATTTATTGACTTTTCATTTCTGTATAATCATTTTGCGCAAAGATGGCACTGTTTATCAGAGCACTTCATCCTTCTGGGATTTCATGAAGATCAGCTCCAACGCCTGTGTGTATGGGAACGCCTCTGGTGCTGGTCCATTAACTGCCAGTGTTTCCCACAGATCTGAAATATACTTGGGGGTTGAGGTGACATGCAACAACATGAACCTTTCTGTTGGTCGCTTGTTAGCAGACCCTTCACGCGATTGCAGAGCGAACAGGTTTTGGGTAATTTATAGTTGTGAGTGTGTCTGTGCTCCTGAATCAGCCTCTCTTCTCTCCCCCTCTCCCTCCTCTCCCCCTGCTCCTCTTTGAGGCAGCAGCAAAGACTGGTTTTTAGCTCTCAACAAGTTTTAAAAGTGTATCTTACCTTTTTTCACCTCGTTAACTTTTTTTTTATTCATGCATATTTTACTAATCACACTACATTTCATTTAGCTGACGCTTTTATCCAAAGCGACTTATAATGACCGATTACAGGGACATTCTCCCTGGAGTAACTAAGGGCTAAGTGCCTTACTCAAGGGCACACTAGTGGTGGTGTTCCTGGTGGGATTTGAACTCACAGCCTTCCGATCTTCAGCCCACCTCGCTATCCATTAGACCAATCACTACCCTCTCAAATGGAAATATGTGTTTACATAAATGGTGACCACACTGTTTGAGACCCACTGAGAACTTAGACTAAGTTAACTATCTAAACACTCAGAGTCCTTTACCTCACCTGAGCTGAGCTTATCCCGAGCTTGAATGACACATAGAGACCAATCAAGGGCGTTGATTTATGATCTGTGACAGTGGCCATGTCGGCAGGCCACATCATGTGGACAGCCACACCCTGTGTGAGGCAGGCAACTTTACATGCCAGAAGGAGGCGAGATCAGAGCAAGGGAGTGAGGGATCATTGTCCACAAGTTAATCGATCGCAGATGGCGTTGTGGTCACGGACGAATAAAAAAAATAATTATATATAAAAAAAAATCTAAATGGATCCCGAAATATACTTGGGCGGCCGTTAATATACCTGGGCGGCCCGCCCAAATATAGTCTATGTGTGGAAAACCCAGCCTCATCACTCCTCCGCTGATCCGGTACAAGTCCGAGCTGCGGTGGTTTGTTGATACATGTCGTCTTCTTCTGTTTGCTTTAACCGAGGCTACGTACTTATGCAGCGCCCCCATCGTCAGTAAATGGAAGTACTACAAATAACCCCGTTTAGTGCAATCATTTCACAAGTTTAGTTATATACAGAGCTCGAAAAAAATTACCGAGGTCCGGACCTCGGTGACCTCAATGGTGGATACGGCCATGATCTAGTGTTTATATACATCTATTGCAGTGGTGAACCGAGTCTATCACAACTGGACCTTCTGTAGACACACACAGCCAGGGCTCGAGCTTAAGGACGTCCCGGGGCCGAAAAAAATAGTGTCGGGGAGGATAAAAAATAATTTTGGGACGAATTTGGGACGAGAGTTAAAATAAAAATACAAACGGCGATGAAAATGAAACCGATTGCACGTTTTGTGTAGCACACAGTTATTAAACCTCCTTGTCAACATAAACACCATGATAAACACACACGCACAAAACATTTAGAAACCCGCAAAATAAACACACGTAGCTACAGCTGTGCCCGCGAAATCCTGGCCCGCAAATTCGCGGGTCTAGCTATGTACTGAGTCAACACATCCTCACTCCCAGGTCGGCCTATGTTGACGTTATGTCAAGTCCCCTGTGTCGGATTTTTCCAACGCAAGGGGGGGGGCCTTAGCATCCATTTTCAGCTTTCCGGGATGTCCATATCCTTCTATGGACGCTCATGGAAGCACGGCATTCGTTTGTGTCGACTGCCCTTAAAGGTAATGTGAGCATCCATTCTCATTGGATAACGGAGAATTGTACACCCGGATGTAAGTATTCCCCTTACTGACGATTGATTTCACAGTGATATCTGCACTACTCATCAACTAAAAAACACCAGATTATCCTTGTTAATTACACAACATTGATTGGTTTAAATTGTGTGCAATGCTTTTGTATTTTTCCCCTTCGATTCAGAGAAACAAATCTTTTTTCGGAGTAAAGGATGGCAGAAGACACTACACTACCCAGAATCCCCAGCTATCGTTTGGACTACACCATGTTCTCTGTTTGACAAACCCCGTGATAGTCCTCAAGCTCTGTGATTGGAGAGTGTGCTCCGAGGGTTACCGAGCCTCGAACAGCACTTGAAATGGGATGGAACTACGGCAGACTGTTCAAAACTGGATTTGAACGGGTCCACCGGGTCCCCCCCTACCCCACCCCGTCCCCAGAACTACACATGCTGGCTATTCTGTTTCGCAACATGTTCTCTATGGCACGTCTCTACTGGGAGTTGTAGTTTTAAAAGACGTTTTCGTATTTCCCATAATAAGAAGTTGCCAGTATTAAACTGTGTACATCCCTGGAGGTTTAGGGGATAGGAGTAGTAGTACAAATGCCGTTTCAATCACATTAGTATGCATAAAAAGTGACAGGTCGCCCCGCCCCTTTTACCGGAAGCCCCGCCCCCATACAAAATTAATTAAAAATTAATTAAAAATTAAATAAACTAAATTAAATAAAATACAAATTAGATAAATTAAATAAAAATTAAATTAAATTAGAAAAATGAGAAAAATAAAATGCCGTTGTTTCAATCAATTAATATGTATAGGATATATGTCCTGCCTCCTAACCACTTCCTGTGTGGTTAATCCTGTATATAGTATTGAATGTAACAAATACTTGCAAATAACATGAGATTAATTAAAGCATCTAAAAACAAACATATATATTTTTAAACCTCTCTGTTTTTGCTAACAGGACACGATGGTAAAAACATATGGTGGAGGAGGGGGGAACACACACACACACACACACACACACACACACATTCCCCACCCCTCCCCCATATCGTCTGAAATGAAAAGCCGGCCCCGTTGTTAAATATTTTTCAAGTGAGAGAGAATGGCCAAGAGACGTCTGGATATGGATTTAATCAGCGAGACACCGGTAACAACTTACAACCATCCGTTGGGTGCTCCAATCAAGAAACGAATGAAGTTTGTATGCCGGGTTCAGACGCCTACAGCCGAAGAACTTCACGAAGAATGGACTCTAAAAAATGGCGATGTTTGGGGTGATATATTCAGCTATATGGCTAATGAACTACATTTCTACAGTCTGAAGAATGGAGAAACGTATGGACCTCGTAGTGTTAAAGCGACACTGACTGTTCTTACTAACAGGACACGAAGGGTAAAAACATATGGTGGAGGAGGGGGAACACACACACACATTCCCCGCCCCTCACCCATAGCGTCTAGAATAAAAAAAAATCCACCCCCGCTGTTAAATATTTTTCAAGTGAGAGAAAATGGCCAAGAGACGTCTGGATATGGATTTAATCAGCGAGACACCGGTAACAACTTACAACCATCCATTGGGTGCTCCAAATCAAAGTAAAACATATAAAAAACAGATATTTTAAAAAGTCAGCCTTTTTCATGCTAAAGGATAAGGGAGGGGTAAAACCCCAGACCCCCTATGGAGAAAACCATAAACCCCCTATGAGACAACCATGTGTTAAACAGAGGGTGGTAGGTAATATACTTAAAATATATATAGAAAGTCAGAGAATATCTATCTGAGCAAGATACATACACTTTGCATAAACCGACAAGGGTGCATTTTGTACGAAACAGAGTTTTTGTACAACAATTTCAAGCAGATCTCTGCGATATGCAATCGCTGTCTGAATATAATGATGGCTTTATTTACTTGTTAACAGTCGTAAAATGTATTTAGAAAAAAAAGCCTATACTGAAGTAGAGACATGGCAGAAATCCAACAATGAAGTGGGAACAGTGAAGGGGAAGTCTCTTTGAAGAGGGTAATAGTAGTTTAAAGATCTTAATGCCCCTTGATCATATCTTTTTTTTTATTTTAAAAAGACTGGTTCTCTAAAAGGCAAGTTTTTGTGATTTATTTGAAGGACTTCAAGATATGTTGCATGTCATGCATAAACACGGTGTCATCTTTCTTGAAACTGATGTGCTATCCGTTTTACAAACAAGTTATGTTTATGCTTCTTCATCCTCTGAATGTTCCTCCTATTGTGAAGAAGGACCTCTTCACAATAACAATCAAGGTGGATCTGTGAAATGAAACACCTCTTCCCAAAGTGTGACTACCCTATTGAGGGCATGCGTCTAGGGCAGTAGGGTCTAAATCGAGGGGCCAGATATACTAACATGCAGAACGTACGGTATGTTTGAAAAAGACTAACCATTTATCCAGTTCAAGCTGTCTTTAAGATGTGACATCGCTCTCTGACTATTTCCCATAAAATCGTGACAAACTATTACTTGTTCTTACATTTGAACTCTTGCTGCTTGGTTGAAAATGATAGATGAAAAATAACTTTTTTTAAAAGAGTCAAACCACAAATGGTTTTAAGATTGTTACAAAATGTAGCAAATCATCTAAAACGAAGGACTGTTTTCAATTAAACAACCATTACAAAATGAAAATGTGTTTTATTTTTGCTTTCATATATAGTAATAGTATTGTAAACGAAACATTTAAAGTGGTCCTGGAATCTTCATTTTTTCAGAAACATTCTGTAACATTACCGAAGAAATGACACTTACTCTTTTTTCTTGTGTTACCAAGATACTTTTAGATACAGTTTGGTGTCTGAAAACTGAAACTAGTTGAATATGAAGTACTTTATAAGGAATTCGGATTCTTTTAAAGGCAGATTTTGGGTTTTTGCTCTTGCCAAGATACTTTTAGACACACTTTGAGGGATGCAAAACCTTAAAACTAGAAAATGAAGTACAGTCTGATTAGATTTTTTTCTTAAAGACTGTTTCTCTAGAAGGTAAGTTTGTGATTTTAACAAATTTCCCTGACACTTGGCAGATTTGTGTGTAATTCTCTCACAAAGGAACTGTAAGATACACTTTGTATGTATGCAAAACTTTTTTTGAAAATAAAATACTTTGTCTGAATACATTTTCTTTAAAGGCACTTTTTTGAAATTATTTATTTATTATTTCAGTGGAACAATCCAGTGTTTGTTAACATTAACGCTTTCTTCTCTTTTTTTTGTGTTACTAAGATACTTTTAGACACACTTGTTCAGTTAAACAAGGGTGATAAACTTACATATTTTAGTTATTTTATGTTACCAAGATACTTTGAGATACACCCTGATGTACGCAACACTTAAAGGGTAAAATATTCATTAAATTGTATTGAATTGAGTTTTCCTTTTTGATTTTCAACATACTATATGACTTTTACATATTTTCTGACGTACAATACTTTTTTGACTTTTTTTCTGTAGAATCTTGACAAAACTATTACAGTACTTGTTCTTAAATGATGACCTATTGCTGGAGATGAGATGAAAAAGCTACAACGCTTAAAGAACTTTTTTCTAAAAACTCTCAATTCTATAACTGACTACCACCATTCAACGCAATAAGCCCCACCCTCCGCTCAGCAAATCATCTAAAACGAAGGACTGTTTTCAATTAAACAACCATTACAAAATGAAAATGTGTTTTATTTTTTGCTTTCATATATAGTAATAGTATTGTAAACGAAACATTTAAAGTGGTCCTGGAATCTTCATTTTTTCAGAAACATTCTGGAACATTACCGAAGAAATGACACTTACTCTTTTTTCTTGTGTTACCAAGATACTTTTAGATACAGTTTGGTGTCTGAAAACTGAAACTAGTTGAATATGAAGTACTTTATAAGGAATTCGGATTCTTTTAAAGGCAGATTTTGGCTTTTTTCTCTTGCCAAGATACTTTTAGACACACTTTGAGGGATGCAAAACCTTAAAACTAGAAAATGAAGTACAGTCTGATTAGATTTTTTTCTTAAAGACTGTTTCTCTAAAAGGTAAGTTTGTGATTTTAACAAATTTCGCTGACACTTGGCAGATTTGTGTGTAATTCTCTCACAAAGGAACTGTATGCAAAACTTTTTTTTGAAAATAAAATACTTTGTCTGAATACATTTTCTTTAAAGGCACTTTTTTTTTATTTTAACGCTATTTCAGTGGGAAAATACAGTTTTGTTGACATCAAGGCTTTTTTCTCTTTTCTTGTGTTACTAAGATACTTTTAGACACACTTTGATGTATGCAACACTTGTTAAGTTAAACAAGGGTTTTTTCTTTTTTCTGATAAACTTACATATTTTAGTTATTTTATGTTACCAAGATACTTTGAGATACACCCTGATGTACGCAACACTTAAAGGGTAAAATATTCATTAAATTGTATTGAATTGAGTTTTCTTTTTTGATTTTCAACATACTATTTGTACACAATGACTTTTCCATATTTCTGATAAACTATACTTTTGACTTTTTTCCGTAAAATCATGACAAACTATGACTTATTCTTAAATTTCACCTATTGCTGGAGATGAGATGAAAAATCTACAACGCTTAAAGAACTTTTTTTTCTAAAAACTCTCAAATCTATAATTGACTCCTCCATTCAACGCAATGAGCCCCACCCTCCACTCAGCAAATCATCTAAAATGAAGGACCTCACTAAGACGATCGTTGTAAACTAGCCATGGAGCAGAGAAAAGCCAAGACTCCCCCCGCGAGTTGCAGTCAGGAACAGAGTCCACCAGCAACACCACCATGTGGGAAACCCGAATCTTGCAGTACTACTGCTGCTGATGCTACTCCTCGGGTCAAGAAGTCTCAGTTTAGGGACACAGTGAAATCGGAGTTGTTTCATATTCTGGAGATGGTGATGTATCGGTACAGAAAAGAAATCTGCAAAGAATGCCGACGCAGTAACCCCGACCAGAGGCAACACGATTGTCGGAATGACATGCCCGATTTCTTCTTCAGAAACAATTACAAAGCGTTAATGAAAAGACTTTGGCTCGCCGACTTCGTTGCAGTGATTGACCAGAGTCTTATTGAAAAAGGCATTTGCGAGGATAAACTGAAGATAGGACGCGCTTCGGAAGCCTTTCTGCATAAGCTTGTAAAATGCAGATGCCTGAAGGAGAGACTTGAAATATCCATACAGAGTTGGATGGAGAAGAAGAAGAAGACTAACAAACAGCAGTCGGATGGAGAAGAAGCCAGAGACTTGTTCAATGCAGTGACTTTTTTCTTTAAGTAAAATAAAAATGGGAAACTACTCTGCAAAACGCTCTGTATATATTGATCATAATGTAGTCCTTACCCGTTTAATAAATGTGATGATGGGGACGATTGAAAACAGAACGAGTAGTGACCCCCGTGTAAGCAGAATGGATGAAGTTTGTAAACTGAAAGACATTTTGGATATCGTTCGTTCTGGCAGTACTAGTCCGGGTCATTGGGAAACCATTGTAAACGAAACATTTAAAGTGGTCCTGGAATCTTCATTTTCCGAAACATTCTGTAACATTATCTCAGAAATGAAACGAACATCAAAAGTGTATCATGTGCTCTCATTGTATGCTCTGTTTGTAGATGTAATGCATCTCTGCGTCGAAAACAGCATACACGTGAATATTTTTGACTGAAGTGAAAAAACTCCATCACGATATATCCAGTAATATGGGGAATGCTAAGCTGGAGACTGTCCTGGGGATGCTACAATCAGTATAACTATTGATTTTGTGTGTGAAAAAGTGTAAAAAAAGTGTTTTTTACATCTAAAAACTGTTGTCATCATTATAGCAAGGGAGCGTGTCTGATACATGTGTATTACAGTCCTTCTTGTTGTTGTGTTTTCAGTGTTTTTTGTGTGTCTGTACACACAAAGCACACTTCATTATCTACTTTTCAGCTTTTTTAAAAAGAAAAGTGCATCTTTCAGTAACTTTACCAGATAATTTAAGCATACATCTGTCAAATGTTTAAAACTGTTTCACTGAAATACCCTCAAAATGACAAACTGCCATTAAGAGTCAGAATCCTAACCAAATCTACTGACACAAAGTACTTCATTATCTACTTTTCAGCTTTTAAATACAAAAGTGTATCTTTCGGTAACCTTCTTGAGAGAATTAAGCATAAATCTGTCAAAGATTCTTGACGAAATCAACTGACACAAAGTACTTCATTATCTACTTTTCAGCTTTTAAACACAAAGTGTATAAATAACTTTACCAGAGAATTTAAGCATAAATCTGTCAAATGTTCAAAACAGCCTTGTTTCACTGAAATACCCTCAAAATGACAAACTGCCATTATTACGAAATCTCCTCAAACAGAGTACTTTCTACAGATGACTCCTCCCACTCAACAAATCATATAAAACTAAGGACAACCGTTAAAAATTAGCCATGGATCTGAGAAAAACCAAGTCTGATGTAGCCTGCCCTTATTATCACCAGGATAACGGATATGGGCTTAATGACTGGATGTTACAAAGTAGGGGAGAGGATGTTCCCGAAGAAGAGCTCTCGTCTATAACATATCCATGTAAGGTCTTTAGGACAAAAGAGGACCATGATAACATGACATATGAAGAATATATTTCTTTAAAAGATGGTATTATAGATAACCTTTATAGAAACAGTATATCTCATGCCACTCGCCAAGATCGCAAACGACAATTAGCAGAAAAGAATAGAAAAAGTAAAGAAAAACGAAGAAAAAGAAAAAACAACATGAAAAGGAGAAGAAAAATTAAAAGCAAACGCAGAATGCGAATGAAAAGAAAAGGAACCATAGGACGGAAAACTAAAAAGACAAAAAGAAGGAAGGTCAAAAGAAAAAGAAACAAAGTGAAGAAATTTAAACTAGAGGATGGCATTGTAGAGCCATTACCGGATTATAATAATCTTATAGATCATCTCCCGCTAACCGACTGCTGCGAATGTGTTGAACAAATACCAAAAGCAATGGCAGAACTTTGCTTCAGTATAATGAGAGAAAAAGCGCGATACTGTGGAATTGCCCAAATTGGCGACAGTGGCAGAATATGTATTAAAAGACTGTTGGAGGATCTCTATTCTAGTGTCGGTTGTCATTACAGCGAAGGATACGCCAAAACGTGTGACGATATAGACAAAGCTTTTGAAGACAATAATATGGTACCTGTCCTTACAGCTAAACAAATCCTACGCCAGGTATTCAACAGACCACAAGAAGCACAAGAAGCCCCAGAAAGGATTACATTCAGAGCTAATAATGGAGAAACCGAAGAAGAAGTAAAGCAGGTTATAATCGTTGCGGGTGAAAGGATAGAGAATTTACATGTGATGTTAATGCATTTATCTGATATAAAAAATGCATTCGTATACTTCCAAGAGACCCCTAAACATCTACTTGGGCTGTGTGAATTGAACGACAAACCGATCACCGTCAATGAAACGCGGAGAGAAGCAGCAGTGCAAATCGTTAAGTCTATTACCTTGTATGCACTACGACATTAACTTGGTAAAAATGTAATATGTTTTCTATGAATTGTGTTGAATGTTGTGTTTTTTCAATTAAACAACCATTACACAATGAAAATGTGTTTTATTTTTTTGCTTTCATATATAGTAATAGTATTGTAAACGAAACATTTATAGTCTATCATGTGCTTTCAGTATATGCTCTGTTTTTTGACATTGCTTTTGGTATTTGTTCAACACATTCGCAGCAGTCGGTTAGCGGGAGATGATCTATAAGATTATTATAATCCGGTAATGGCTCTACAACGCCATCCTCTAGTTTAAATTTCTTCACTTTGTTTCTTTTTCTTTTGACCTTCCTTCTTTTTGTCTTTTTAGTTTTCCGTCCTATGGTCCCTTTTCTTTTCATTCGCATTCTGCATTTGCTTTTCATTTTTGTTCTCCTTTTCATGTTGTTTTTTCTTTTTCTTCGTTTTTCTTTACTTTTTCTATTCTTTTCTGCTAATTGTCGTTTGCGATCTTGGCGAGTGGCATGAGATATACTGTTTCTATAAAGGTTATCTATAATACCATCTTTTAAAGAAATATATTCTTCATATGTCATGTTATCATGGTCCTCTTTTGTCCTAAAGACCTTACATGGATATGTTATAGACGAGAGCTCTTCTTCGGGAACATCCTCTCCCCTACTTTGTAACATCCAGTCATTAAGCCCATATCCGTTATCCTGGTGATAATAAGGGCAGGCTACATCAGACTTGGTTTTTCTCAGATCCATGGCTACATTTTAACGGTCGTCCTCAGTTTTATATGATTTGTTGAGTGGGAGGAGTCATCTGTAGAAAGTACTCTGTTTGAGGAGATTTCGTAATAATGGCAGTTTGTCATTTTGAGGGTATTTCAGTGAAACAAGGCTGTTTTGAACATTTGACAGATTTATGCTTAAATTCTCTGGTAAAGTTATTGAAAGATACACTTTGTGTATAAAAGCTGAAAAGTAGATAATGAGTTTTTTCACTTCAGTCAAAATATTCACGTGTATGCTGTTTTCGACGCAGAGATGCATTACATCTACAAACAGAGCATACAATGAGAGCACATGATACACTTTCGATGTTTGTTTCATTTCTGAGATAATGTTACAGAATGTTTCGGAAAATGAAGATTCCAGGACCACTTTAAATGTTTCGTTTACAATGGTTTCCCAATGACCCGGACTAGTACTGCCAGAACGAATGATATCCAAAATGTCTTTCAGTTTACAAACTTCATCCATTCTGCTTACACGGGGGTCACTACTCGTTCTGTTTTCAATCGTCCCCATCATCACATTTATTAAACGGGTAAGGACTACATTATGATCAATATATACAGAGCGTTTTGCAGAGTAGTTCCCATTTTTATTTTACTTAAAGAAAAAAGCCACTGCATTGAACAAGTCTCTGGCTTCTTCTCCATCCGACTGCTGTTTGTTAGTCTTCTTCTTCTTCTCCATCCAACTCTGTATGGATATTTCAAGTCTCTCCTTGAGGCATCTGCATTTTACAAGCTTATGCAGAAAGGCTTCCGAAGCGCGTCCTATCTTCAGTTTATCCTCGCAAATGCCTTTTTCAATAAGACTCTGGTCAATCACTGCAATGAAGTCGGCGAGCCAAAGTCTTTTCATTAACGCTTTGTAATTGTTTCTGAAGAAGAAATCGGGCATGTCATTCCGACAATCGTGTTGCCTCTGGTCGGGGTTACTGCGTCGGCATTCTTTGCAGATTTCTTTTCTGTACCGATACATCACCATCTCCAGAATATGAAACAACTCCGATTTCACTGTGTCCCTAAACTGAGACTTCTTGACCCGAGGAGTAGCATCAGCAGCAGTAGTACTGCAAGATTCGGGTTTCCCACATGGTGGTGTTGCTGGTGGACTCTGTTCCTGACTGCAACTCGCGGGGGGAGTCTTGGCTTTTCTCTGCTCCATGGCTAGTTTACAACGATCGTCTTAGTGAGGTCCTTCATTTTAGATGATTTGCTGAGTGGAGGGTGGGGCTCATTGCGTTGAATGGAGGAGTCAATTATAGATTTGAGAGTTTTTAGAAAAAAAAGTTCTTTAAGCGTTGTAGCTTTTTCATCTCATCTCCAGCAATAGGTGAAATTTAAGAATAAGTCATAGTTTGTCATGATTTTACGGAAAAAAGTCAAAAGTATAGTTTATCAGAAATATGGAAAAGTCATTGTGTACAAATAGTATGTTGAAAATCAAAAAAGAAAACTCAATTCAATTCAATTTAATGAATATTTTACCCTTTAAGTGTTGCGTACATCAGGGTGTATCTCAAAGTATCTTGGTAACATAAAATAACTAAAATATGTAAGTTTATCAGAAAAAAGAAAAAACCCTTGTTTAACTTAACAAGTGTTGCATACATCAAAGTGTGTCTAAAAGTATCTGAGTAACACAAGAAAAGAGAAAAAAGCCTTGATGTCAACAAAACTGTATTTTCCCACTGAAATAGCGTTAAAATAAAAAAAAAGTGCCTTTAAAGAAAATGTATTCAGACAAAGTATTTTATTTTCAAAAAAAAGTTTTGCATACAGTTCCTTTGTGAGAGAATTACACACAAATCTGCCAAGTGTCAGGGAAATTTGTTAAAATCACAAACTTACCTTTTAGAGAAACAGTCTTTAAGAAAAAAATCTAATCAGACTGTACTTCATTTTCTAGTTTTAAGGTTTTGCATCCCTCAAAGTGTGTCTAAAAGTATCTTGGCAAGAGAAAAAAGCCAAAATCTGCCTTTAAAAGAATCCGAATTCCTTATAAAGTACTTCATATTCAACTAGTTTCAGTTTTCAGACACCAAACTGTATCTAAAAGTATCTTGGTAACACAAGAAAAAAGAGTAAGTGTCATTTCTTCGGTAATGTTACAGAATGTTTCTGAAAAAATGAAGATTCCAGGACCACTTTAAATGTTTCGTTTACAATACTATTACTACATATGAAAGCAAAAAATAAAACATATTTTCATTTTGTAATGGTTGTTTAATTGAAAAGAGTCCTTCGTTTTAGATGATTTGCTACATTTTGTAACAATCTTAAAACCATTTGTGGTTTGACTCTTTTAAAAAAAGTTATTTTTCATCTATCATTTTCAACCAAGCAGCAAGAGTTCAAATGTAAGAACAAGTAATAGTTTGTCACGATTTTATGGGAAATAGTCAGAGAGCGATGTCACATCTTAAAGACAGCTTGAACTGGATAAATGGTTAGTCTTTTTCAAACATACCGTACGTTCTGCATGTTAGTATATCTGGCCCCTCGATTTAGACCCTACTGCCCTACTGCCCTACTGCCCTAGACGCATGCCCTCAATAGGATAGTCACACTTTGGGAAGAGGTGTTTTCATTTCACAGATCCACCTTGATTGTTATTGTGAATAGGTCCTTCTTCACAGGAGGAACATTCAGAGGATGAAGAAGCATAAACATAACTTGTTTGTAAAACGGACAGCACATCAGTTTCAAGAAAGATGACACCGTGTTTATGCATGACATGCAACATATCTTGAAGTCCTACAAAAAAATCACAAAAACTTGCCTTTTAGAGAACCAGTCTTTTTAAAATAAAAAAAAAGATATGATCAAGGGGCATTAAGATCTTTAAACTACTATTACCCTCTTCAAAGAGACTTCCCCTTCACTGTTCCCACTTCATTGTAGGATTTCTGCCATGTCTCTACTTCAGTATAGGCTTTTTTTTCTAAATACATTTTACGACTGTTAACAAGTAAATAAAGCCATCATTATATTCAGACAGCGATTGCATATCGCAGAGATCTGCTTGAAATTGTTGTACGAAAACTCTGTTTCGTACAAAATGCACCCTTGTCGGTTTATGCAAAGTGTATGTATCTTGCTCAGATAGATATTCTCTGACTTTATATATATATTTTAAGTATATTACCTACCACCCTCTGTTTAACACATGGTTGTCTCATAGGGGGTTTATGGTTTTCTCCATAGGGGGTCTGGGGATTTACCACTCCCTTATCCTTTAGCATGACAAAGGCTGACTTTTTAAAATATCTGTTTTTTATATGTTTTACTTTGATTTGGAGCACCCAATGGATGGTTGTAAGTTGTTACCGGTGTCTCGCTGATTAAATCCATATCCAGATGTCTCTTGGCCATTTTCTCTCACTTGAAAAATATTTAACAGCGGGGGTGGATTTTTTTTTATTCTAGACGCTATGGGTGAGGGGCGGGGAATGTGTGTGTGTGTTCCCCCTCCTCCACCATATGTTTTTATCCTTCGTGTCCTGTTAGTAAGAACAGTCAGTGTCGCTTTAACACTACAAGGTCCATATGTTTCTCCATTCTTCAGACTGTAGAAATGTAGTTCATGAGCCATATAGCTGAATATATAACCCCAAACATCGCCATTTTTTAGAGTCCATTCTTCGTGAAGTTCTTCGGCTGTAGGCGTCTGAACCCGGCATACAAACTTCATTCGTTTCTTGATTGGAGCACCCAACGGATGGTTGTAAGTTGTTACCGGTGTCTCGCTGATTAAATCCATATCCAGACGTCTCTTGGCCATTCTCTCTCACTTGAAAAATATTTAACAACGGGGCCGGCTTTTCATTTCAGACGATATGGGGGAGGGGCGGGGAATGTGTGTGTGTGTGTGTGTGTGTGTGTGTGTGTGTGTGTGTGTGTGTGTTCCCCCCTCCTCCACCATATGTTTTTACCATCGTGTCCTGTTAGCAAAAACAGAGAGGTTTAAAAAGATATATGTTTGTTTTTAGATGCTTTAATTAATCTCATGTTATTTGCAAGTATTTGTTACATTCAATACTATACACAGGATTAACCACACAGGAAGTGGTTAGGAGGCAGGACATATATCCTATACATATTAATTGATTGAAACAACGGCATTTTATTTTTCTCATTTTTCTAATTTAATTTAATTTTTATTTAATTTATATAATTTTTATTTTATTTTATTTAGTTTATTTAATTTTTAATTAATTTTGTATGGGGGCGGGGCTTCCGGTAAAATGGGCGGGGCGACCTGTCACTTTTTATGCATACTAATGTGATTGAAACGGCATTTGTACTACGACTGATAGGAAACACTCACATTTAACATATAATTAATAAATAGGTGAAAATTGCTTGTGCCCATAATGGGCAGCATTAATATATATACCCACATGCCAGCTAAGGTCAGAAGAGCTTTATTTAACAGCTGGTCTTATGTTTGTGACCCCTGTAGTTAATTGATAACATTACATTACATTAATTGATAAGCCTGAAACATGCACTTGTCAAGTTTCAGAGGCACTTTTGGAAATATGGCAGTAGCCATCAATCAGCTTAAGATAAGATATACTTTATTGATCCCAAGTTGGAACATTTGCGTTACATCAGCATGTGTAACAGTTATATATGCAGTGGTTTTTATTTGTAAATCATTTAGTATAATCACACAAATTCTGTGTTTTATTTATTGATTGTTCAATACCTGACAAGGCCGGAGATGAAATATCAGCATACATCTTATAAGAGTAAAATACATTATGTATAATATCAGTTAAAATAAGTGCTTCAACATAGTTAACATTGCTGGAGGTATGCACACATATTGATAGATGTCTTGTAATGCACTATTGAGGAACCTGCGACCCAAGTTTTTCATTCAGTGCAGAACTACACCACAGTTGTGTAGGCCGATATGATATGTCAATAAACCTTAGAAAATCTTGAAATCTTGAAAGGGATGTGCAAAATAGTCATTTCATACAGTCTTTAATTAACTATTAGTAGAGAATAACGAATAATGCATATACTTTATAGGGATCGTATTAATATCTAATAATACAAATAATGAAATTCAATAACATGCTTTAACCACTAGGTGTCCCTTTATATCAGCTGTGCACCTTTATGGTGTTAATACAGCCTATCTACCAATTGGATCAAATATAAAAGTGAGCCGAATTAGTGTTGATACTGCAAGGAGACGTATTGTGTGAAAAGAAATGTTGTTTAATGGCTGATATATTTATGATCCACGTCACGTTTTCAGTTCCTCATGTTTGTCTAGAAGTCTTCTCATCAGGGCTCTATAAATACAGAACTACGGCAGATATGTAATATGTAATGCAGCCGAACCGTGTATTATAATGTCGTTATGTGATGACTTTCAAAGAGAAAAGCAAGCACACTCGGAATAAAGTATTATTTTTATTTTTTTTAAATATTTTCGGTCTGTTTCTGGTATTTGTTAATGACGATGTGCTCTGAGATGTGAGACTGGAATTGCACAGGGGAAAATAACGTAGATGCGGATTTTGTTAAACTAATACGTTTGTGCTGTGGATCAACACTATACATTGACGGGGAAGGGGGTAGCAATAAAGATAACACCATTAAACAGTTACACAACATAACAGAAATAATATCGATAGCAGCGTCCCGAGCAACCACCTTGGTAACAATGAAAATGTTGGACGCAATATCCTGAAGTAATCTTCAAAATAGCAAACTAAAGATCATGTACATCCACTGCACACATCATCTGAAATAACAACTCATATTTTTCGCATCAAAACGCATTTTAATGGCCAAACTAACTTTAAAATAGGCATTTTCCACCAAGAATAAAACGAAGTTCAGCCATGTTTTCTTTCTGCAGGGAGACATTTGAAGATCACGTGACGTCAAACAGAGCACATGGTGTAGTCCAAACGATAGCTGGAGATTCTGGGTAGTGTAGTGTCTTCTGCCATCCTTTACTCCGAAAAATATTTGTTTCTCCGAATCGAAGGGGAAAAATACAAAAGCATTGCACACAATTTAAACCAATCAATGTTGTGTAATTAACAAGGATAATCTGGTGTTTTTTAGTCGATGAGTAGTGCAGATATCACTGTAAAATCAATCGACAGTAAGGGGAATACTTACTTCCGGGTGTACAATTCTTCGTTATCCAATGGGAATGGACGCTCACATTGCCTTTAAGGGCAGCCGACACAAACGAATGCCGTGCTTCCATGAGCGTCCATAGAAGCATATGGACATCCCGGAAAGCTGAAAATTCAATGTGTAATTCAATGTTTATTTATATAGCCCAATATCACAAATGTTACATTTGTCTCAGTGGTCTTCACAGTGTGTACAGAATATCAGTATGACAATATGACACCCTCTGTCCTTAGACCCTCACATCGTACAAGGAAAAACTTCCAAAGAAAACCCAGTTTAAAGGGAAAAATGGGAGAAACCTCAGGGAGAGCAGCAGAGGAGGGATCCCTCTCCCGGGACGGACAGACGTGCAATAGATGCCGTGTGTAAATTGAGAAGATAATACATTTGCAACATAGGTAGTCCAAATGTTTGGAAATGCATGTGTGTCATAGGAAGATGAATCCACGAGGATATCCATCCAGGACCGATGATCTAGGACCACAGCCACGACTCCAGATCCAGGGCTCGTGATCCAGGACACAAGACCGCAGGATCATCCATGACTCCGGATCCCAGCGTATATATACACCAAAAGAAAGACATTTGGGGAAGCTGGGTAAATCGGAACATGAGAGTACACAGGTATAGACAGCGAGAAGGAATAAGTAAGATGTCCCCCGACAAACTAAGCCTATATCAGCAAAACTAGGGGCTGAATCTAATCAGCCCTAACTATGAGCTTTATCAAAAAGGAAGGTCTTAAGCGCACTCTTAAAAACGGATAGGGTGTCTGCCGCCCGAACACAAACTGGAAGCTGATTCCACAAATATGGAGCTTGATAAGAAAAGGCTCTGGCTCCCATTGTACTTTTAGAGACTCTAGGAACAACCAACAACCCTGCATTCTTGGAACGCAATGCCCTAGTAGGACAGTAGGGTATAATGAGTTCTTTAAGGTAAGATGGCGCCTGCCCATTAAGGGCTTTGTAGGCGAGAAGAAGAATTTTAAATTCTATCCTGTGTTCTATAGGGAGCCAGTGTAAGGCAGCCAGAACAGGAGTAATGTGGTCCCTTTTCCTAACTCTGGTTTGTACACGAGCCGCAGCATTTTGAATCAGCTGAAGCGACTTGATTGACTTCTTGGTACACCCTGATAATAAAGAGTTACAATAATCGAAGTAACAAATGCATGGACTAGTTTCTCTGCATCGCTTTGAGGCAAGATATGCCTGATTTTTGCAATGTTACTTAGATGGAAGTAGGCGGTCCTTAAAATTGATTTTATGTGGGCGTTAAAGGATAAATCCTGATCAAATATAACACCAAGATTCCTTACAGTCTCACTGGAGGCCAAATTAATGCCATCCATAGTTAGTATATCTTTAGATAATTTGTTTCGTAGATTCTTCGGGCCAAGTACAATAACTTCAGTTTTGGTCGTGTTTAACATCAAAAAGTTTAAGGTCATCCACGTTTTTAAGTCCTTAAGGCAGTCATGAATTTTATTTCGATGATTAATTTCATCAGGCTTGATTGATAAATATAGTTGAGTATCATCCGCATAACAATGAAAGTTTATGGAATGATTCCTTATAATATTGCCTAACGGAAGCATATATAATGTGAACAAAATAGGTCCGAGCACTGAGCCCTGTGGCACTCCATGGCTAACTTTGGTTTGCGTTGATGGACGCTAAGGCCCCCCCCCTTGCGTTGGAAAAAGCCGACTGGGGACTTGACATAACGTCAACATAGGCCGACCTGGGAGTGAGGATGTGTTGACTGAGTATGTGTATTTCGCTTGTTGAGTGATGTACAATGGCATCCCGTGGAGGAATTCTGAAATGTTTTACCGTTACATCACAAAAACGCACAGCAGAACCAGACCCTGTAGCGCCGGCCTCTTTATTTACTTACTCCTCTTCATCCCCTGCTATGTGTAATAACTAAGGCTGAAATGAGAACCCTCCATCGTATTCAGTCCTTCGTAGCAATATGCTGCCTCTCACCATGTAGGGATGGGTAACGAGCCCCAGTATTAAACGGGCCCCGGGCCGGAATTATTAAAGAAAGTGGTAACGTTAAACTCTGACGTTATCGGACTTTTTATCGGTACTGGAGACATTTAAAAAATATGTCATATGTATTATTGCTACATACACATTATATCGCAGTTTTAGTTTCACCAACTCCGGTTTTAATATGCAATAAGACTACAACATGCGTCTATGATGTATTTTCGAGCTCTCTAATCCAGATGAGATCTCTCTGTCCCGTCTGTGTGCGAGGGGGCGGGGCCGTTTGTAAAGGTCTCCTGACTGTGTTACAGACTGTCATCCTGGTTAGTGGTTACTCTGGGTTCTGTCTTCAGGACACAGTGTTGGATTGTTTTGTTAGTTGGATGGGACTTGATTTGATTCAATATAAGAGTAACTTTCTCGTTTGTGTGTTTGTTTAAATATATTTGGCCTTTGTTTATGTGATTGAATGATTTACTCAAATAAAAAGGTTGATGAATTATCATCTAATGATTTGTATGATGTTGTATTTGTGTTAAAGGTCACTTTGAATGATTTTAACTAATGAGAATGTAGAAAAACTAACATTTTGAATTCGGGACGGTCCACATTAATTTCGGGATGGCTTTACACCATGTGCTCTGTTTGACGTCACGTGATTTCTCCCTGCAGAAAAAGAAAACATGGCCGAACTTCGTTTTAATCTGGGTGTAAAATGCCTATTTTAAAGTTAGTTTGGCCATTAAAATGCGTTTTGATGTCATTTGATGCGAGAAATATGAGTTGTTATTTCAGATTATGTGTGCAGTGGATGTACATGATCTTTAGTTTGCTAGTTATTACGAAGATTACTTCAGGAAATTGCGTCCAACGTTTTCATTGTTACCAAGGTGGTTGCTAGGGACGCTGCTATCGATATTATTTCTGTTATGTTCTGTAACTGTTTAATGGTGTTATCTTTATTGCTACCCCCTTCCCCGTCAATGTATAGTGTTGGTCCACAGCCTAAACATATTAGTTTAACACAATCCGCATCTAAAGATACGTTATTTTCCCCTGTGCAATTCCAGTCTCACATCTCACAGCACATCGTCATTAACAAATACCGGAAACAGACCGAAAATATTTTTAAAAAATAAAATAATACCTTATTCCGAGTGCTCTTGCTTTTCTCTTTGAAAGTCATCACATAACGGCATTGTAATACACGGTTCGGCTGCATTAAATATTACATATCTGCCGCAGTTCTGTATTTATAGAGCCCTGATGAGAAGACAAAGATGAGGAACTGAAAACGTGACGTGGATCATAAATATATCAGCCATTAAACAACATCTTACATTTCGCTTCACACAATACGTCTCCTTGCAGTATCAACACTAATTCGGCTCACTTTTATATTTGATCCAATTGGTAGATAGGCTGCATTTACACCATAAAGGTGCACACCTGATATAAAGAGACACCTGGTGGTTAAAGCACGTTATTGAATTTCATTATTTTTATTATTAGATATTAAAAGAATCCCTATAAAGTATATTCATTACTCGTTATTCTCTACTAATAGTTAATTAAAGACTGTATATAATGACTATTTTGCACATCCCGTTCAAGATTTCAAGATGTTCTAAGGTTTATTGACATATCATATCGGCCTACACAACTGTGGTGTAGTTCTGCACTGAATGAAAAACTTGGGTCGCAGGTTCCTCAATAGTGCATTACAAGACATCTATCAATATGTGTGCATACCTCCAGCAATGTTAACTATGTTGTATGTATACTATGATGTAACGCAAATGTTCCAACTTGGGATCAATAAAGTATATCTTATCTTAAGCTGATCGATGGCTACTGCCATATTTGCAAAATGTGCCTCTGAACCTTGACAAGTGCATGTTTCAGGCTTATCAATTAATGTAATGTAATGTTATCAATTAACAACAGGAGGGGTCACAAACATAAGTCCAGCTGTTAAATAAAGCTCTTCTGACCTTAGCTGGCGTGTGGGTATATATATTAATGCTGCCCATTATGGGCACAAGCAATTTACACCCATTTATTAATTATATGTTTTAAATATGAGTGTTTCCTGTCCCCTAAACCTCCAGGGATGTACACAGTTTAATACTGGCAACTTCTTATTATGGGAAATACGAACACGTCTTTTAAAACTACAACTCCCAGTAGAGACGTGCCATAGAGAACATGTTGCGAAACAGAATAGCCAGCATGTGTAGTTCTGGGGTCAGGGTGGGGGAGGGGGGGACGCGGTGGACCCGTTCAAATCCAGTTTTGAACAGTCTGCCGTGGTTCCATCCCATTTCAAGTGCTGTTCGAGGCTCGGTAACCCTCGGAGCACACTCTCCAATCACAGAGCTTGAGGACGATCACGGGGTTTGCCAAACAGAGCACATGGTGTAGTCCAAACGATAGCTGGGGATTCTGGGTAGTGTAGTGTCTTCATTGCCTTTAAGGGCAGTTGACACAAACGAATGCCGTGCTTACATGAGCGTCCATAGAAGCACATGGACATCCCGGAAAGCTGAATATGGACTCTAAGGCCCCCCCCCCTTGCGTTGAAAATGGACGCTAAGGCCCCCCCCCTGGCGTTGAAAATGGACGCTAAGGCCCCCCCCCCTGGCGTTGAAAATGGACGCTAAGGCCCCCCCCCTTGCGTTGGAAAAAGCCGGCAGGGGACTTGACATAACGTCAACATAGGCCGACCTGGGAGTGAGGATGTGTTGAGGAGAACAGAGAGGAAGACAGAGAGGAGAAGAGAGAGGAGAACAGAGAGGAGAACAGAGAGGAAGACAGAGAGGAAGACAGAGAGGAGAACAGAGAGGAAGACAGAGAGGAGAACAGAGAGGAAGACAGAGAGGAGAACAGAGAGGAAGACAGAGAGGAGAACAGAGAGGAAGACAGAGAGGAGAACAGAGAGGAGAACAGAGAGGAAGACAGAGAGGAAGACAGAGAGGAAGACAGAGAGGAGAACAGAGAGGAGAAGAGAGAGGAAGACAGAGAGGAGAAGAGAGAGGAAGACAGAGAGGAGAACAGAGAGGAGAACAGAGAGGAGAACAGAGGGGAGAACAGAGAGGAGAACAGAGAGGAGAACAGAGAGGAGAAGAGAGAGGAGAAGAGAGAGGAGAACAGAGAGGAGAAGAGAGAGGAGAAGAGAGAGGAGAACAGAGAGGAGAACAGAGAGGAGAAGAGAGAGGAGAACAGAGAGGAGAACAGAGGGGAGAACAGAGAGGAGAACAGAGAGGAGAACAGAGAGGAGAACAGAGAGGAGAACAGAGAGGAGAAGAGAGAGGAGAACAGAGAGGAAGACAGAGAGGAGAACAGAGATCAGAGAGGAGAACAGAGAGGAAGACAGAGAGCAGAGAGGAGAACAGAGAGGAAGACAGAGAGGAGAAGAGAGAGGAAGACAGAGAGGAAGACAGAGAGGAGAACAGAGAGGAGAAGAGAGAGGAAGACAGAGAGGAGCACATAGAGGAAGACAGAGAGGAAGACAGAGAGGAAGACAGAGAGGAGCACATAGAGGAAGACAGAGAGGAAGACAGAGAGGAAGACAGAGAGGAAGACAGAGAGGAAGACAGAGAGGAGGGGATTGATGACAGCGTGTAGGATTACTGGTCGTGCTAATGTTGTCTTGTGTTCTCCTCAGTGTGTGTGTTCAGTGTTCTCCTCAGTGTGTGTGTTCAGTGTTCTCCTCAGTGTGTGTGTTCAGTGTTCTCCTCAGTGTGTGTGTTCAGTGTTCTCCTCAGTGTGTGTGTTCAGTGTTCTCCTCAGTGTGTTATTTCATTTTAAGGATGAGCACCAGCAACATCTCCAGGTGCTGCTTTGAGAACCAGGGCAAACAGTGATGTGCACCCTGGTTATAACATTGTTCTGCGTGTCAAAATGAAAGACAGCCCACACAGCTATCAATCATCAAACCGTGGGGTCTTATTTCATTACGTGTTGATAGATGTTGTATCGACGTATATAGAGATGTACTACAGCAAAAGTATTCTCCGTCGGGACTTCCTGCAACAACACCACGCCGTTATCTTGATTCTGATTGGCCAGAAGACATTATCAAAGATGTTCTATTGAGAAGACGATCACTACGTGACAAAAGTTTTCAAAACCGTGGCTACTGAAATCAGTCTTACTAACTGCTGTCTGTGCACTTTACTCCGTGCGAGTTGGCAGACTTTATTTTGCTTACTTTAACATAATTTTTCATGGTGGGGCTAAGCCATTTCTTGGTGTGGGTGTAGCCTACCCCAGCCATACCCTGGCGCTGCCACTGGTGGCACGTATGGGGCGGGCCATTCTGCACATGCGCTAAATGCATTCAATATTTTAACGCAATTAATTAAAAAAATTCATTAATTTTGACAGCATTAATATATAACAAAAAGCTAACATCTAATTTAAATTATACATTTCAAACACAGTATTTTCCCACACAGCCAATGATCTATATAAAACTGCTTTTAGTCCATTTAGGATGATGGACAGTTTGAAGCATTGAGTCATCAATCTGTAAACAAAATTTTAATCACCGACATTTTGGCTATGATATTAATACTAATGTTATTGTATTAAAGCAGGGGTGGTGAACCTCCGGCCCCCGGGCCGTATACGGACCGCTAGACCATTTGGTATGGCCCTCGAGGTAATTTATAAACAAAGTGGTCTGTGCCTGGTGGTGGGGCCCCTATGTGATATATTCTCATGGGGCCTAAAATCCCTGGCGGCGCCCCTGGGTATGCCCGTTACTTTGAGTTTCTCCGAAGAATAGACAGGAATGTGACGGTGAGGTGCAAACTGTGTCCAGGCCAGATGCTGTTATCCACTGCTGTAAACACCACGTCAAACCTCAACAAGCACCTGTAAAGAACACATGCTAAGGTGAAGCTACCGCACACGCTATTTGTTGTTTGTTTATATCACGTAGTCTGTTCTTCTTCTCTGTCTTCCGTTTGTTGCCTGTTTTGAATGACGAATACACACTACCGCCGCCTGCTGGTAAGGAGAGTTATTGCCACTCACGCATGCGCAGTTCGTACGTGCTCGGCGAATAACGTAATGAGTAAAGTAACGAGTTACTTTATGTAGAGAGTAACAAAGTAGTGTAATATATTACTTTTTTAAAAAGTAATATGTAAGGCCTGCTCCCACCTGTAGAGTACGGCTGCACTGGAGAGGTTTTTACCCCGGAGTCGTTGCGGAGAGACGGAGTGGATCCACGCTTCGGGCTTGGCCTGCTTCCACCGGGCGTGTGCTGCTGTGCGGAGGAGGATTTTGCCACGGCTGGGGCCTGCTTTCCACCTGTCCTGGTTCTGCTGTTGCAGAGGCCTGCTTTCACCCCGTGGATACCATGCTGCTGCTTTCGCCTGTCCTTTGCTGCTGTGCTGATTTTGCTCCGGGAACGTCGCGGATTCTGTGTGCTGGTCTGGGAAATGGCCCATATCGGGATTCTGCTGTGCCTGGTAACTATTTTGGACTATGAGAAGATTTCAAGTCATTCTGAGAAGTCTACTGGATTCAGGTCTGTTCTGCCACCTGCAGTGGGCATCCCCTACAAAGGTTCGGATGTGTTGCTCAAACAATTACCGGTTGCCTTGTCACAGACAAACTGCTCGACAAAATATGTTTGTCTTTTTTGATTTCCTGCGATGATGGTTCTTCAGGACTGCTTCTTAAGCTCAAATCACACTCACAGACTTTTCTGGTGTTTCTAAATTAGATGACGGTGTATGTGTGTCGTTTAAGAGGAAAATATGCCTGGTTTTGTTGTTGTTATTACTGTCAGGAAATGTACAACATAACCCTGGTCCGCCCAGTAGTAGTAGTCAGATCGCTACTCCTGCTGATTTTAAAGCTAGATCTGGGTTGGGTTTCATCCACTTGAATGTGCGCAGTCTGTTAGGTAAACTAGATTTTGTCTGTATCTGGGCGAGCTCGACTGACGCTGACGTCATTGTTTTATCAGAAACATGGCTAAATAAATCTATTTTGGCCTCTGACATTGCCTTAAATGGTTTTAATGTGTATCGTACCGACCGGCCTAATAAAGGTGGTGGCGTTGCAATTTATGTTAAGAATAAATTCAGTGTAACCACATTAGTTTCCAAATCGATCAGTAAGCAATTTGAATTTTTAGCCTTAAATATAGAAGTGGCAAAGGGTCAACAGGTCATGGTGGTGGGCTGCTACAGACCCCCCTCAGCTGTCAAAGACTCCTTGTCTTCACGAACAAATCTATTATCACAACTAGACAACAAGGAAATAGTGCTACTTGGAGTTTTGAACTGGCACTGGTTAACTGCAGTGTCAGAGGATTTTAAAAACCTTTGTATCTCTTTAAATGTTACTCAGATTGTGGACAGTACTACTCGCCCAAATATTAAGTCCCCTGATAAATCCTCCCTAATTGATCTCATTCTAACTAATGCTCCCTAAATACTCATCTGTGGGAGTATTTGCGAATGATCTGAGCGATCACTGTGCTGTAGCCACAATTAGGGACACTAAGGTTCAAAAGGTTAAACCTCGTATTATCATTAAGAGAGACATAAAACATTTTGTGGAGCAGGGTTTTGTAGATGATCTGTTTGGTTTTGATTGGGGTAAAATTGATCTGTGTGCTGATGTAGAAACCGCATGGTCTTATTTTTATCTTGGTTTTATGGAGATCATTGATAGACATGCACCTCTGCGTACATTTAGAGTAAAGGGACGAGACAATCCTTGGTTTTCTGCTAATCTGTCCAGTCTCCTTCATGAGAGAAACAAGGCCTGGGCAAAGGCTAGGAAATCAGGCTCAGAGGTAGAATGGCTGCGTTTTAGGCAGCTAAGAAATAGCTTCACTTCACATGTCAAAAGTGCTAAATCAAAGTACTATCTGTCAGTTACCACAAAGAACCTGAACAACCCTAGACAATTCTGGAAAGCCTTAACATCGATATCCACCAGTGATATCCGTAATGAGCTACCTCTGTGCCTTACCACAGCATCTGGCTCTATATCGGACAGGGCTACTATGCTCAATTGTTTGAATGAGCATTTTGTGTCCTGCGGTTCTCTATTTCATTCTGTTTCTAACTCTGCTTCTGTGAACACCACAGTCGGTGATACAGAACAATGTGGTCTGGAAAACCCTTTCAGTTTTACTCCTTTTACTGGAGAGTATTTTAGATAATAAGCAGAGTTATGCAGCTCTGTTTATTGACCTCTCCAAAGCGTTTGACACCGTTGATCATCGCATTTTGAAGCAGAGGCTGGTCAGTATTGGCATGTCCAGCCATGCAGTGGGTGGTTTGTGAACTACCTCTCTGAAAGGTCCCCATGTGTTCACTTTGATGGGCTGTCTTCTGAGTGGTTGAACGTCACTAATGGTGTACCACAAGGTTCAGTTTTAGGTCCGCTAATATTCTCTATCTATATTAATAGTTTAGGTGAAAATGTCGAAGGAGCAACCTTACATTTTTATGCGGATGATACCGTGATGTACTGTGCAGGTCCCTCCATTCAGGAGGCTGTTGTTAAATTACAGGCTGTTTTAACATTATTCAGACTCAGCTCTCTGAACTAAAGCTTCTTTTAAATGTGGATAAAACCAAGGTAATGCTCTTTTCTAAAGCTAAAAAGACACCAGTGCCTGTTTTAGATATTGTAACTACGCAAGGAATAAAACTCGAAGTGGTTACCTGTTACAAATACCTGGGTATCTGGCTTGATGATTGTCTCACTTTTAAACGTCATGTCAATAACCTGCTTAAAAAACTGAGGGTGAGGCTCGGTTTCTTCAACAGGAACAAGTCCTGTTTCTCGCTTGAGGCCAGGAAAAGGCTCTGTGACCTTTGACCTGTGCTGGACTCTGGGGATCTGGTCTATATGAATGCACCTGCCCATTGCTTGGTCAAGTTAGTTGCTGCGTATCACAGCGCACTGTACCCTGTATACCAAGGCAGGTCTGCCATCACTTAGTGTACGGAGGCTCAGTCACTGGTACTTTTTCATTTACAAAGCCATGTTGGGTAAACTACCATCTTATATCTGCTCCCTGATCTCTCGGCGAATTGAAAGTACGTATTGCCTGAGATCGCATGCTGTGGTTTTATTAAATGTGCCAAGTGCTAGGACTGTCTCAGGGATGAAAGCTTTGAGATGTGCAGCTCCACTAACTTGGAACAGTCTGCAAAAAGAATGGAACATTACCAATCTGGTACCACGACATGTTTTTAAAGCTCGGTTGGATGCTACTCACTCAGATGCTGTTGGTACCTGTACATGTGGTTAAAAATGTAAATTGTAATCCCTGTACATGTTGCTGTATGATGTCCTTTTGTTGTTCTGTTGTTTATGTTTTTATGTCTTCTTGCGGAACCTACTGCTGCAGGTCTCCCTTGAAAAAGAGATCATTGATCTCGATGGGATTTCATCTGGATAAATAAAGGTTTTGAATTGAATTGAATATATTACATATTTTTAGTAACGGCCCCATCTCTGCTCATATTACCATTGCACTTGCTCTAGTCACGAAATGCACATACAGACAAAACACATGGCAGAGCAAAAAGAAAGTACAGGAAGTTCAAAGGTTTCTACGTTTTAATTGAGATGCACATAAGTAATCACAAAAGTCCAAAAACCAATGAGAGGAGAATGAAAAAAAGTCAGCAGGAGATAATGGAGTACAGCAGTTCTTAGCACAGCCCCCCCCAAACCTGTCCAGCGTCACTGAGAAATCAGACACTGGTACAAGGATTGGGAGTGACCAGACCAAGACAGGCAGCAGTCTGGAAACAGCTGGTTTCTCTAATGGCACATATCTTGTTTTGGAAAAACTAGAAAGACATGCCCTCCTGTGATGTTATCCAAAGGGGGAAATCATGTGGTCAACCCTGTGATTCACATCAGTCCAGACTTCAGTGGGGGTCCTGGTTCTGTTGTAGTCACCAGCCTTCATTCAAATCAGGTCAAATCAGGTATGATTCTGTAGTGTTCTGTTGCCCTGCTGACAGAAAAACAAACAAACAATTGTACGTCACCACTTTGGAAAAAAGCATCAGCTAAATGCAATGTAACAAACAAACTGAATCAATAACCAAATCATCAGCTCTTTGGCAGAGACAGAAATAGTAGAGTGATACAGATGCATCCATGCACTACGCTCAGAGCAGAGGACGCTGACATTCAAAAAACCTCTTAGATAATAGGAACTCACAATTGGTTAAATTTATTTAATCCCTTTAGTTACTTCTCAGATGTGGATGAATGATGTGAAATCTAACCAAGTGTTGAATCAGACTTTAGTTCCACCTGGAGTGAATCCACCAGCTACCCTGCAGTCTACAAAGTACTTCAGACTAGCTGCACCTCCACCAGCTACCCTGCAGTCTACAAAGTACTTCAGACTAGCTGCAGCTTCACCAGCTACCCTGCAGTCTACAAAGTACTTCAGACTAGCTGCACCTCCACCAGCTACCCTGCAGTCTACAAAGTACTTCAGACTAGCTGCACCTCCACCAGCTACCATGCAGTCTACAAAGTACTTCAGACTAGCTGCACCTTCACCAGCTACCCTGCAGTCTACAAAGTACTTCAGACTAGCTGCACCTCCACCAGCTACCCTGCAGTCTACAAAGTACTTCAGACTAGCTGCGCCTCCTCCAGCTACCCTGCAGTCTACAAAGTACTTCAGACTAGCTGCACCTCCACCAGCTACCCTGCAGCCTACAAAGTACTTCAGACTAGCTGCGCCTCCACCAGCTACCCTGCAGTCTACAAAGTACTTCAGACTAGCTGCACCTTCACCAGCTACCCTGCAGTCTACAAAGTACTTCAGACTAGCTGCACCTCCACCAGCTACCCTGCAGTCTACAAAGTACTTCAGACTAGCTGCACCTCCACCAGCTACCCTGCAGTCTACAAAGTACTTCAGACTAGCTGCACCTCCACCAGCTACCCTGCAGTCTACAAAGTACTTCAGACTAGCTGCACCTCCACCAGCTACCCTGCAGTCTACAAAGTACTTCAGACTAGCTGCACCTCCACCAGCTACCCTGCAGCCTACAAAGTACTTCAGACTAGCTGCGCCTCCACCAGCTACCCTGCAGTCTACAAAGTACTTCAGACTAGCTGCACCTCCACCAGCTACCCTGCAGTCTACAAAGTACTTCAGACTAGCTGCACCTCCACCAGCTACCCTGCAGTCTACAAAGTACTTCAGACTAGCTGCACCTCCACCAGCTACCCTGCAGTCTACAAAGTACTTCAGACTAGCTGCACCTCCACCAGCTACCCTGCAGTCTACAAAGTACTTCAGACTAGCTGCACCTCCACCAGCTACCCTGCAGTCTACAAAGTACTTCAGACTAGCTGCACCTTCACCAGCTACCCTGCAGTCTACAAAGTACTTCAGACTAGCTGCGCCTTCACCAGCTTTGAGAACACTTTCATGATCAATCATTATAAAACATATATATATATTATTCTGAAATGGACCAATCTGCACAACGACTACTTTCACTGTCTTTCACGATATTTAGATGAGAATACTTTCTACTTTCACTTGAGGAACATTTTGAATGCAGGACTTTTACTGTAACAGAGTATCCCTACACTCTGGTACTTCTACTTTTACTACAAGTACAACATCTGAGTACTTCTCCCACCTCTGCCAATGAAATACAAACACAATATAAACACAAAAGGAAACATGAGATATAAGCAGCTCCACACTGCGATGTAAACTCACCTCCTCCAGCATGTCCCGCTCACATGTCTCTCTCTGATGATGTCTCTGCTCCGTCCTCCGTCCTCTGTCCTGCTCTCCTCCACTCCTCTTTCTATCCTCCGAGCTGTCCGACCCCTCCTCATGCTCGGCCCCCCAACAATCTCTGTTCATCTGGGGCCAATTGGGAGCCAGGCAGCAGGGCGAGGCACTTCCTCTGTGACAGGAAACTAACTACAAACACCCAGAAACAACCAGAGGGGGGGGGTTAATGAGAGAGAGATAAAGAGACACAGATGTTGAAACAGTTCTCAACAGAGCTCTAGGGGTCAGGAAAAGGTGAATGATAAATGAATATTGTTTTTATTTATAAAATAAAAGTTGTTCACTTCATTTCTATTGTCAGATTTGGCTCTTTGGTTCTTCAGTCAGTCGGTTTAGAGCAACTCAAATCTCAATCATGTGGCTTGCTTCAGGATTCTTCCCTGACTAAACTGAGAGTCTGTTCATCTCACAAATCAGACAGACTCCCTGCCGTCTCTGCATCAAAGTATAACTTCATTATTTTTCTGTCTTAAAGCAACATTATGGACCTCCAAAGATTAGCTTCAAAGCATTCTGAGTGTGCCCTGACTGCAGTGGTGGCATTTTAGCTAAGTACATTTACTCAAGTCCAAAGTAGCAGAACATAGAGGTACTCAAGTGAAGTACAATGTTGGGTACTAATACTTGTACTTCACTTGAGGATTTCTATTTTCTGCTACTTTGTAGTTTCTACTCCACTACAATTCAGAGGTAAATATTGTACTTTTACTCCACTACTTTTATTTGACACTTGTACTTTTTACATGGTTGTGGTTATATTATGTACTGCTATTTTTTTCAGTACTATCTCAAATGTGCTCCATATTGACAAATAACAACATTAAAAACAACGTACATTTTCTAACGATAAAAACATTAGAAAATACCTTCAACACTTTTAAAGAGCCATTCTGCAAAAATTAGTATTTCTACTTTTGTCAGGATTCGTGGAAAAGGTAGGACCCAAATGCAGAATAATAAAGACAAAAAAGGCCTGTTCCTAAGGCTGACTTCATCTCTGGCTCCGCCTCCCTGCAGTCTCTGGGTTTCCTTGCTCTCACTGAGACCTGGATTACTCCATCCAACACATCCACCCAGCAGCTCTCTCCACAGCATATTCCTTCTCCCATACACCCAGACCCACTGGCAGAGGAGGGGGCACTGGTCTCCTGCTCTCTCCACAGCATACTCCTTCTCCCATACACCCAGACCCACTGGCAGAGGAGGGGGCACTGGTCTCCTGCTCTCTCCACAGCATACTCCTTCTCCCATACACCCAGACCCACTGGCAGAGGAGATGGCACTGGTCTCCTGCTCTCTCCACAGCATACTCCTTCTCCCATACACCCAGACCCACTGGCAGAGGAGGGGGCACTGGTCTCCTGCTCTCTCCACAGCATACTCCTTCTCCCATACACCCAGACCCACTGGCAGAGGAGGTGGCACTGGTCTCCTGCTCTCTCCACAGCATACTCCTTCTCCCATACACCCAGACCCACTGGCAGAGGAGGGGGCACTGGTCTCCTGCTCTCTCCCAAATGGAGCTTCTCCCTCTTCAAGCTACCTAACTTCACTCCTTCCACCTTTGAATTCCATGCCGTCACAGTAACCCATCCTATACAATGAACCATTGTTGTTCTCTACCGTCCACCAGGCGCCTTGGGGGACTTCTTGGAGGAATTAGATAATCTCCTCTCACACATCCCTGAATCTGGCCCTCCCGCTGTACTTCTCGGAGACTTCAACCTCCAGACAGAGTAAACCCTCTCCTAAAGAAACCCACTCTCGACCCGTCTGACGTTATAAATTACAGGCCTGTCTCTCTCTTTCCGTTCCTGTCTAAAACACTTGAACGTGCTGTCTTTAAACAACTCTCCTGTTATCTCCATCATAACAACCTTCTGGATCCGCACCAGTCTGGTTTCAAGGCAGGTCACTCCACAGAAACTGCTCTCCTTGCTGTCACTGAGGAACTGCACACTGCTAAAGCAGCCTCCCTCTCCTCTGTCATCATCCTGTTGGACCTGTCTGCTGCATTCGACACGGTGAACCATCAGATCCTCCTTCGCACTCTTCAAGAACTTGCAGTTTCAGGCTCTGCACTTTCCCTCCTCACCTCATAGACCACACCTACAGGGTAACTTGGAGAGGGTCCGAGTCCGACCTTTGTCAATTAACTACAGGAGTCCCTCAGGGCTCTGTTCTTGGTCCCCTCCTCTTCTCATTGTACACAAACTCGCTTGGATCTGTCATTAGCCCGCATGGTTTTTCATACCACTGCTACGCTGACGACACCCAATTAATTCTGTCCTTCCCCCGCTCAGAGACCGAGGTCGTCGCACGCATCTCTGCTCGTCTAGCTGACATCTCTCAGTGGATGTCTGCTCATCATCTCAAGCTCAACATTGACAAGACTGAACTGCTTTTCCTTCCGGGAAAAGATTGTCCCTCTCTTGACCTAACAATCTACATCGGCCCCTCTGTTGTTTCCCCGACTCAGACTGCAAGGACTCTGGGTGTGACCCTAGATAACAACCTGTCCTTCACTGCAAACATCGCTGCTACAACCCGCTGCTGCAGATACACGATCTACAGCATCAGGAGGATGCGTCCCCAGCTGACCCAGAAAGCCACGCAGGTTCTGGTCCAGGCTCTCGCCTAGACTACTGCAACTCCCTCCTGGCTGGTCTACCTGCATGTGCCATCCGACCTCTGCAGCTCATCCAGAATGCAGCGGCTCCTCTGGTCTTCAACCTTCCTAAATGTTCTCACACCACGTCGCTCCTCCGTTCCCTTCACTGGCTTCCGGTAACTGCTAGAATCCACTTCAAGACACTGGTACTTGCGTACCATGCTGCGAATGGATCTGGCCCTTCCTACATCCAGGACATGGCTTAGCCGTACACCCCAGCACATGCACTCCGCTCTGCATCAGCCAAACGACTCACTGCACCCTCGCTGCGAGGGGGACCCAAGTTCCCATCAGCAGAAACACGTGGGTTTGCTGTCCTGGCTCCAAGATGGTGGAATGAGCTCCCCATTGAAATCAGGACAGCAGAAAGCTTACACGCCTTCCGGCGCAGACTGAAAACTCATCTCTTTCGACTCCACTTCGAGCGATAGAACTATTAACAAAGCACTTATATACTAATAAAGGGCTGGCTTTCCTAAAGCCAGTTGAGTAGCACTTGAAATGTTTTTGCTCTATGAAACCTGATGTACTTTATGATTCTGTTTTCTTCAAGTTTGTATTTTGTTGTTCGAACGCACTTATTGTAAGTTGCTTTGGATAAAAGCGTCAGCTAAATGCCATGTAATGTTTATTCATCCCCATTTAGGAAATGTTTGTGTTACAGGACCAGTGTTTTCAACATTAAAATACAAATACTTAAAAAGTGGAATAGAGTTAACAATTAAAATGAAAAATAGTATATCTAACATAAACAATATTACAAATTCTGGATAATTAAAATGTTCTAAGGTCAGAAATACTGCAGCAGCAGGAATATAGGCTTATAAAGGTATTCTGATCTGATTATACTACAGGACCTCTGTCTGCTCTGCGTCTGGGATTTATATGTTTCATTTATTGGATGCTAGGAGAGGAAATTGAAAACTAAGAAGAACTCACTTCCACAACCATCAGAGACTGCACTGACCTCACCACCTTCAAACAACTTACAAAAACTCACCTCTTCAGTCTGGCTTTTAATGTGGGATTGTATTTCTTGATTTTAATTGACTTTAACTATATATTTATTTATTGTTCTTTTATTTTCATCTCTGTAAAGCGACTTGGAGCACCTGTAAAAGCGCTAACAAAATGAATCTATTATTATAATTATTAAGAGTTTGTGAACATATCGTTAACCGTAATGTAACGCATAATGATGAACAGATGAAGAATCAGGTATATTGTCAAACTGCAGGATGAAGTTAGTGTGGAGTGACAAGCAGACAGCAAGCTGTTCAAAAGAACACATGAAAGAAACAGCAATGCCAGGTTTTTTATCATGTTTCAATTTCCAAGATGTGCTTTATGAAGTTTCGTCGACAAGTAACTTCCCAGGAAGTAAATATTTGTTTCTATGAAAGAAATGAGGGTAACTCACAGACTGGGAGCAGAAGCTCAGTCCTCTGAGACTTAGGAACCGGAGTGTTGCCGGTTCAAGTCCACAGACCCCCACTCTCTACTCGCACTGTATGGAAATACTAGAATAGTTAATACATTCAGTTTTTAGTCAGTTAATTTCTCACTTGTTTCCACAGTTTACCATTTGATTCTGTTATTTTAAATGTACTGTAGGTGTGCTCAGATGTATTTCTTATTTCCCTGCTGGCTTGATGTTTATTATTTATTGATTCTATGGAATGTGGTTTTGTGTGTCATGTTTTTAGAACTTATTATAGAATGATAATAAAAAAGAAAGAAAGACATACATTGATTTGTGTTGAAGACAGAAAGAAGACAGGCGTGGACAGGATGGAGATGATGGGGGTCTCGGAGAGGGCTGATCCAGGATAGGAGCAGGCTCAAAAGGGGCAGATAAGAGACTTGCAGCTGATAGCTGCCGGGCGGGGGTCTTTGGGGGATTCATGTTTATAAAGGAGGTCCAGCCCCACTTATTATCTGCTACAGCATCCTTCAGCAGACCCGGCACATCATTAACTCCAGACTGTACTCACTGTGTCACCATAGAAACAAACATCCTGAAACCTTCTGGCCTTATATGGTCTGGTCCTTCATGAGGATGTGGCTCTTCCCTGAATATGCTGATAACATTTGGTTTGTTCTTGTTCATGTTTATGAAAACTTCCATCCTGAGAGAAACTCACACAGAAATATTTCAAAGTTCATTCCAACTACACTGATGAGCCCAACATTCAATGCTAAAGACAATCTGGCCTTTCTGGCAGGTGCATTGAATCGGATGTTAGGAGAGAAACTTAAAATAAGGAGACCAATGGAGTCTCTGAAAAGGTTCAAATGGGTACTTTAAAAGGGATAGTGGAAATCTGCGAATTTTGGGTTTAACTTATGTATTTATATTAAAAATAAGCATAATAAACAATTTTTTTTAATTTCATGCGCCTAGTTTCATTTTATTTTCAATTTTACTGCTCCCGACCACGCCCTCTCAATGAAACGAAATACTTCGGGAATCGTCGGGAATCTTCAATAGAATTTTCATGTGAATAGCCGACCTTTATTATGGTGAATAGATGTGTTTTGTATGGCTGTAGTGCGACAGCAAATGCAGAGAATGGCGTTTCGACGCATGCGTTTCCAAGAAAACTTCACGGAGCCGAAGCTGGCAGTCGTGTGCTCCCGTCATTTTACTGACGATTGTTTCGAGATTCCTCTGTCTCCAGCTCAAATTGAAAGTGGAATACATAAGAAGTCAGTATTTTATCATGTTTTCTGGCTGATTTAATGCATCATTAGCCTGTACCATTGTGTACAACGCCATTTATTGCCTGTAGATTAGGCGACCGGAGACCTCGTCATCCGATAATCCGGTACACAGTGTCGAATGTGTACACTACAGTCATCGTATAGACATGATAGACTAACAGTACTGTGAGTACAGCCTACACTTGACAGGCAGCCTGGCTAGCCTAGGATTAGGACCCTACTACGTCAAAAGACCGATTGGCTCTAGCTGTATGCTAGTATACAATTCATTTCAATGTATTCATGTTATAAATGCCCATAAGGCTGTTACATATACAATAATAAATGTGACAAGATAATTGATGTGAACCTGACCCTGGTATGTTATGAAATGTACCCTACATGCAGTCATCCTCGGGCATAGCCATAGGCCTACAGTACATGCAAGCCAACTTTTACAATATATAATATAGCGCCTAGCGTGAGCTATGCTTAGGGACCTACCAGTCAAGATTATTTGTGCGTAGTGGTGCATCATCTGGCGCCTGGTCCTGGTCATCCTCGCCATTGCCCATGCCGTGAACTAACTCCATCACCTCGGGCTCGGGCTCGAACAAATAAGGACGTAATGGTCCATCGTCTGGCTCAATATTCCCACCATCGTCGCTAACTGAACCGGATTCAGATTCAGTTCCTAAAACTACATTTTCGTAGGAAAGCCGAGAGGATGTTTCTGACTCGCTATCATCACTGGATACCTCGTACAATCCTTCTTCTTTGTCTGGTATATTTGCCCTTCCACGTTCATTCTGCATAGACGCCATTGTTTGTTATCGTTTCGTCTTCCTGAGTTTTCCTCACTTCCGGTTTGGCTGAATCGATCATTTCGTTTCTAAAAAAGTTCGGGGAAGCTGCAATAAAGTGCTTCTAACATGCGTAAGGCAATTATTATATTTTTTTAATCAGGTGTGATTGTTTTGGTACGTGATTATGCTTGTATATAAGTTAAAACGAAACTATTTGGGGTTCAATTTCCACTATCCCTTTCATTAAATGGCGCGGTAATGAAACAGACAGGAGCAGGGGCGGACTGGGACTACAAATCAGCCCGAGACTCTCGACCGGCCTACTTCCGTTCCGCAGGCCCACCGCGGTACCGCAAGTGAATATCTCGCTCGGTTTGGTTAGGCCTTATCAGGCCCGGCTCACTTTAATGCTGCGCTTCCATTACAATTTAGGAACTGGGGTAGTTACTATAGTAACACAGTGAAGGCAGAGCCGTGACGTCATCTTCAATGAGCGCCCCAAAAAACAACACAGCCGTTAGCTGTTAGCACTCAGAGCTCACAGCTCCTCATGTCTGTTCAGAAACTAGACACAAGTTAAACAAGTACAAACCACAGACTGTCTGTGTCATGGCGAATACAGTCGCTGGTTTATTTATGTCTATATAGGCCGTTGTTGTGAGTGTGGACAGTCGGAGCATATATAACGTTAGCTTAGCCAAGCTCCATTTAGAAAGCACGCATTTTAAAAGGGTGTTTGGCCTGCCGTCTGTCTGCAGATTTGTCAAAGCATTAATTCATGGTTTTTACTAACCGGTATCAGTATGTAGTTACTTCGGCATCATTTTGAAACGTGTATTACAATTAAATCACGGTAAAATATGTTCATCTTGTTGTAGTTGTAGCCCCCTTGCCAGCGATTCTCTCTCTAGTTTAGCATGCTCAGACCGACTCAGCCTGGTTGTTCCTGGCCCTAGAACCACGATTTACTCGGGCCAGAAAAAAGGTGAAAAAGTAGCCCCGGGCCAAAACTAGGCCAAGTGGAAATGCAACCAAAAAAGTTCGCTTAAAGCGAGCTACCCGCTGCAGTGGAAACGCGCCATTAAGAGAGACTGCGGTCAACTCAGCCGTCTCTCAAATTTGCTTGGTCAAATGAGCAGCGCTCATTTTTGAGTGCGCGATTAATAGCGTATTTACGGTAATCGCCGAGAAGTGGCGCTGACGCTAGTACAAGTGTTTATGCTATATTTGATACTGTTGGATTCAGTACTACTTGGACTACTACCAAAAGTACAATCAAGTAGTTTTACTGTGTACTTTTTGAGTAATCCTTTGTCAAACTCCCCTCCAGAGTACAATAATGCATGTTTTCTGCCATCTTTGATGAGAGATAAAATGATTTTGTGCAATAAGTTCTTAATGTAATTGGTACTGTTGGATTCAGTACTACTTGGACTACTACCAAAAGTACAATCAAGTAGTTTTACTGTGTACTTTTTGAGTAATCCTTTGTCAAACTCCCCTCCAGAGTACAATAATGCATGTTTTCTGCCATCTTTGATGAGAGATAAAATGATTTTGTGCAATAAGTTCTTAATGTAATTGGTACTGTTGGATTCAGTACTACTTGGACTACTACCAAAAGTACAATCAAGTACTTTTACTGTGTACTTTTTGAGTAATCCTTTGTCAAACTCCCCTCCAGAGTACAATAATGCATGTTTTCTGCCATCTTTGATTTGAGATCAAATGATTTTGTGCTATAAGTTCTGAATGTAATTGGTACTGTTGGATTCAGTACTACTTGGACTAGTAGCACAAGTACAATCAAGGACTTTTACTGTGTACTTTTTGAGTAATCCCCTTTCAAACTCCCCTCCAGAGTACAATAATGCATGTTTTCTGCCCTTTTTGATTTGAGATAAAATGATTTTGTGCTATAAGTTCTTAATGTAATTGGTACTGTTGGATTCAGTACTACTTGGACTACTACCAAAAGTACAAGCAAGTACTTTTACTGTGTACTTTGAGTAATCCTTTGTCAAACTCCCCTCCAGAGTACAATAATGCATGTTTTCTGCCATCTTTGATGAGAGATAAAATGATTTCGTGCAATAAGTTCTTAATGTAATTGGTACTGTTGGATTCAGTACTACTTGGACTACTACCAAAAGTACAATCAAGTACTTTTACTGTGTACTTTTTGAGTAATCCCCTTTCAAACTCCCCTCCAGAGTACAATAATGCATGTTTTCTGCCCTTTTTGATTTGAGATAAAATGATTTTGTGCTATAAGTTCTTAATGTAATTGGTACTGTTGGATTCAGTACTACTTGGACTACTACCAAAAGTACAATCAAGTACTTTTACTGTGTACGTTTTGAGTAATCTCCTGTCAAACTCCCCTACAGAGTACAGTAATGCATGTTTTCTGCCATCTTTGATGAGAGATACAATTATTTTGTGCTATAAGTTCTTAATGAAATTGGTACTGTTGGATTCAGTACTACTTGGACTACTACCAAAAGTACAATCAAGTACTTTTACTGTGTACTTTTTGAGTAATCCTTTGTCAAACTCCCCTCCAGAGTACAATAATGCATGTTTTCTGCCATCTTTGATGAGAGATCAAATGATTTCGTGCAATAAGTTCTTAATGAAATTGGTACTGTTGGATTCAGTACTACTTGGACTAGTAGCACAAGTACAATCAAGTACTTTTACTGTGTACTTTTTGAGTAATCCCCTTTCAAACTCCCCTCCAGAGTACAATAATGCATGTTTTCTGCCCTTTTTGATTTGAGATAAAATGATTTTGTGCTATAAGTTCTTAATGTAATTGGTACTGTTGGATTCAGTACTACTTGGACTACTACCAAAAGTACAATCAAGTACTTTTACTGTGTACTTTTTGAGTAATCCTTTGTCAAACTCCCCTCTAGAGTACAATAATGCATGTTTTCTGCCATCTTTGATGAGAGATACATGCATTATTGTACTCTGGAGGGGAGTTTGACAAGAGTACACAGTAAAAGTACTTGATTGTACTTTTGGTAGTAGTCCAAGTAGTACTGAATCCAACAGTACCAATTTCATTAAGAACTTATTGCACGAAATAATTGTATCTCTCATCAAAGATGGCAGAAAACATGCATTATTGTACTCTGGAGGGGAGTTTGACAAAGGATTACTCAAAAAGTACACAGTAAAACTACTTGATTGTACTTTTGGTAGTAGTCCAAGTAGTACTGAATCCAACAGTACCAATTTCATTAAGAACTTATTGCACGAAATCATTTTATCTCTCATCAAAGATGGCAGAAAACATGCATTATTGTACTCTGGAGGGGAGTTTGACAAAGGATGACTCAAAAAGTACACAGTAAAAGTACTTGATTGTACTTTTGGTAGTAGTCCAAGTAGTACTGAATCCAACAGTACCAATTTCATTAAGAACTTATAGCACAAAATCATTTTATCTCTCATCAAAGATGGCAGAAAACATGCATTATTGTACTCTGGAGGAGAGTTTGACAGGGGATTACTAAAAAAGTACACAGTAAAAGTACATTTTATCCCTCATCAAATATCATTGATTGATTGATCAAATATAGCATAAACACTTGTACTAGCGTCAGCGCCACTTCTTGGCGATTACCGTAAATACGCTATTAATCGCGCACTCAAAAATGAAGCGCTGCTCATTTGACCAAGCAAATGCGAGAGACGGCTGAGTTGACCAGTTAAGAGAGGCGGGGCTGGCGGAGAAGATACATTCAGTCGCCACGGTTACAGGGACTGGAAATCGGGAACACATAAAGTTTTACCGGACATAATTCTCACGTGTGCAAAGCAAGAGATTCCTCATTTCATATTGAGACTACATATCTAGGAAAATGATTAAGGAACGTAGAGCTAAAATGTCATGCCATTTGCAACTACCAGAGCGCACACTGATGCGGCAGGCATTCTCCAGCCCAAATCAGCAAAGCTTATGAGTGTGAAGCAACAGTATCTGCTGCCCAGCTGCTTTAGTATGAAACGTACCTTCAGCTCAGGAAATCTCTGCAGTATCAGAAGGAAGTAGCCTAATGGTCAGAGTTGGGTGTAATAATATTACTTTTGTCAGTAGGAGTAGTGTAACGCGCTACTTTTATAATTCAGTAGTCACACTACAGTTACTAACTTTGCCCCGACACGAGTTACTTCGTTACTTACTAAAATCAGTCATAATCAAACCTCAACAAACACCTGCAAAGAACACATGCTAAGGTGAAGCTAACGCACAGCTATTAGTTGTTTGTTTATATCATGGTCTGTTCTTCTTCTCTGTTTTCCGGTTGTTGCCTGTTTTGAATGACGAATACACACTACCGCCGCCTGCTGGTAAGGAGAGTTATTGCCACTCACGCATGCGCAGTTCGTACGTGCTCGGCTGAAGTCTTTGCGGTGTGCTCCAGTCTGGCTCCAGTGCAACACATGACCAACACGCAGGAGAACAAGCCGACGCAACAGCGTGAGCAGAGATAGACTGCGCAAAATATACAGATAGCAGGAGACAGAGGACAGCCACGGTCAGATAGCAGGAGACAGAGGACAGCCACGGTCAGATAGCAGGAGACAGAGGACAGCCACGGTCAGATAGCAGGAGACAGAGGACAGTCAGATAGGAAAACATTCAGGATCTGGATCAGTCTTATGTGATGGAAACTGAACTAAAGAGAACATTTGAAACTTTAGCTTCCTTTTTTTTGCGTGATCTGCCTGCAGGGAGGGGCGGGCCGGCCCTGCGAGTAAAGTAACGAGTTACTTTATGTAGAGAGTAACGAAGTAGTGTAATATATTACTTTTTTTTTAAAGTAATATGTAATATATTACTTTTTTTTAGTAACGACCCCATCTCTGCTAATGATAAATCTGCAGCCTCTGAAAAGTGCCGCGTCAGAGAGCCAGTGCCTTTTACGCACGGCCGCTCACTTCGTTAGATCCGCTAAAGCAGGGGTGGGGAACCTCGGCCCCCGGGCCGTATACGGCCCGCGAGACCATTTGGTACATCCCTCGAGGTAATTTATAAACACACGCAAAAAAGAAAAAAATGAAAGAAATCTAGACCGCAAAAAAATTAAACAAGCGAGTGCCTGTTTTTCCTGGCCAAGATCACGGTCCTTGAACACAACATGAGCCTAACGTGTCATCACGTGATATATGTCTCGTCTGACAGGGGTGTTGTGCTGACGGAGAGCACCAGAACACCACTCCGGCACTTCCTAAAATTGCAGTAGCCACAAGGAGCCGTACACATGCCGCAGTTTCTGCGTGGCTGTGTCTTTAGTTGAAAGCCCAGTGGCGATCTGTTCATCTGTCAGTCTGATCAGACAGTCAATAACTGTGTTGTTATTAGCATCTGGTTAGCTAGCAATGCTAACGAATAGAAGAAGCTTTTTCTCCAACCAGTGAGGTAAAGGCACATCTTTATCTGATCATTATTATAAAAAAATGAGATAATAAAGTAAACAGGTATAAAATACTATATAACAGTAAAAAAAAAGTTGTTATTAATAAACAAGAACACAGTTTGAAAGGGGAGTGATTTGTAAAATGTCCGTAAAGAAAAAGTAAATCTGTTTACAGTTCTGTTTCATCTGGGTGTTGAGAGATGTATCCATAGAGCTCCTAATGTTGCTCTCAAGGTGCTCCAGATTGATGCTTTCCACTTCAACATTTAAAAACAAATGGAGGTTAGGTCCCCCCCCACTTAAATCATGTCCACATGGATATGAAACTAAATACATTTGCACACACCTTGTGTCCATATATTTCTGTTTTGGTGGTCATGCCACACCGTGCACGTGCATTCATACAAGAGGTCAATCATTTGTACGGCCCTCGGAGGATGTTGAAAAAATTGAACTGGCCCTTGGAGTGAGAAAGAAGGTTCCCCACCCTGCGCTAAAGTGCGACTAGCACGGTGTATACGGGCACACATGACACCGCAGTCAGTTTAATGCTGCGGGTTATCCGAAAGAAGGCCTTGAAATTTACATAATGAAAGTCACAAGATAAGTATCTACACTACATCACATAATTTGATGACTCACAGCCACCCACCCACCCGCATGGGGCCTCACCCCAAAACGTAATCCCACCAAATCTTCTATTCCTTGGCGAACCAGCCAGAAACCCACCTGTCAAAACGTCAAGCACCGACCTCGATCCGGCTGATGCATAAACCCCTCTCCTGTTAGAAATCCCCCTATTTAAAGCCACACTGTTCGCCCCGCGGAGTCCTAGGAATCCAACTGCTCCAGCCCCATGGCACGAAGTGCCTTGCCGTTACAGAATAGCAAGCCTCAAAAATAACCCTCTCCGCGCCCTACTTACCAGACTCGGTGGCCCTTTCCCCTCCTTCTCCAACCCGAGATTCTCGCCCGCCCCCCAATCCCACCAGTTCTCCGGTGTGACTTCGAGACGATCCGCTTTTCACTACCTGAACTCCATCAGCGCAAAAGCCGTACCACCACATTCTCAGCACGCCCCCCATGTCCCACTGCAATGCTACAAATTCCTGGTCCACCAATCCCTCCCGTTACCCCACAAATGTAAACTAACACCACAAATAAAAACCCGTAACCCCCCCCACCCAATACCCCCAACCTCCATCCCTTAATCCCCGCTCCTCCTCATCGGCTAATTCTACCTCAACCGCCCACCTCAAACTTCCGAACCTTTTCCTCTAGACCTTTCCCAAAAACAAAACCCTCGCTATCGCTCCCAAACCACTCTATAGAATCCTCACAAACCCACGGTCTGCATAGCCCGATTTATCTGGACTGGATCATCCCAGAGGGTCTAAAGATTCTTTATAACACAGTTTGAGATTTGTGAAACCTTTATTCTATTTGTGAAAATACAAACAAGGGAGATTTCAGTCCTTTTTTCACATTCTGACCACATTAGACCAGGTCCTGATCTAAAACCACTTTTCCTAGACTCATCAAATCTGGTCTGGATTATCCCAGAGAGGCTAAAGATTCTTTATAACACAGTTTGAGATTTGTGAAACCTTTATTCTATTTGTGAAAATACAAACACAGGTGGAAGGCTGAGGTTGCTGCAGCCGGCCAGGATCAGGATCAGAGAGTGAACCTCCCAGCTGGGCAAGCCTTTATGCCTTCTTGAGGCTCCGCCTCTAGATGGGCGGGCACAAACAGGACGACACTCCCAGTACCTGCCAGAGGACAGCAAGGCAGGGAGCACAGACAGGCAGAAGGGGGAGGGGTCGTCACAACATGTTCTTTTGTTTTGTTTTATTGTTCTGTCTTTGTGTTTAAGTATTCCAGTCATGTATGTTGCATGTTTTAATTTGATTGTATTTACTTTTGTTTTAGGTTCACTTATAAAATCTGTCCCGGGACAACAGATGAAAAATAGCCTCTTGGCTAACTCTGGCACATTTACAGGAATGTTAATTAATGTGCACTGTCCCTGTTAAACACATGAATGAATGAATAAATACAAATAAGTGTATGCTCCTCATTTAGGTGATAATTCTTTATCTACAAAGTGTTTGTATCTTAAATACTGTTTCATAGCAAACACAAACATGAAAGAGATGTTAAAGGAATTCAGGTTCATGAGATAAAGCCTTCAGTCTTTCATCCACTCTGAACAGCTTCTGCTGCTTTGTCCTAAAGCTAAATATCAATTATTTCTCTGAGAGAGAAGACAGGATTACAATGAACCAACGTTCTCTCTCCATTGTTACCAAAGTGTTATTTTCTAATCTTGTAATGTTTTTCACATTCCAAGCAATCCCAGAACTCAAGATGACATACTGTAATTAGGCAAACTAAGCTTGTTGCTTAAAGTAAACTTGAACAATGCTAGTTATAGACTATATTTAATTTCCTGTTGAAATGTTTTGTCTGCAACTGTAAATACATTAAGTGTATATAAGTATACCTTCTTATCTGTTGAATTTTTATTTGCAACAAAAATTATAATACATTTGAGAAGTAAAGACTTTATTCTTCCTTAATTAGCTGTCCATACTTACCTGATTTAATGAGTAGGTCTAGTGGTTTCAGATCAGGACCTGGTCTAATGTGGTCTACATGTAAAAATAAAAGCACTGAAATCTCCCTTGTTTGTATTTTCACAAATAGAATAAAGGTTTCACAAATCTGAAACTGGGTTATAAAGAATCTTTAGACTCTCTGGGATGATCCAGTCCAGATAAATCGGCTATGCAGCGATTTAAGAGGTTCAAACACGGAGGATTGTTCGCTCAGCGCTGTAAATTAAATGTCCCTTAACTTTCCCCTTAACTGCCGAATCGGATGCTCTGAATCGGAAGCCAACTTCAGCGTCGTATGCAGGGGCGCCGCCAGGGATTTTGGGCCCCATGAAAAGATATCACATTGGGCCCCACCACCAGGCCCAGGCCACGCCATAACAATTTTTAATGGAACATTCAAAAATCTAAATAAATATAATTTAAATATACATGACCTCTTAAATTAAAATAAAGTGAACATTAACACCAATATTATCATTTCTAAAATGCTATAACAAAAAAAATAACATAAGCATCAGATTTTTTAATTAAATATACGGGTATTAAAGTGTAAATGGACAACAAAACAGAAATGGAAGTGAAAAGGCCTGATGGTGGTGCTAAATCAGAGCCTATACCTGTTCTCAGTCTTTTTCTCAACATGCATCTTCTGTGTAGTGATCCAATATCGTTACCATAGCCTTGCCCTTTAACAGTTATTACGAGCCCTGGCTCAGCCTTAACGCCCAGCGCCTAGCCTTCTTACAGGCAAAGTCACTGATCAAGTCATTGAAGTCCAGCTTTCTAATCAACTGGCTTTCAATGGAAGTAGTTATACTGATGCGGCACTCGTCTCATTAGTATTCATAAATGTGACAGGTCGCCACGCCCCCTTTTTACCCTAAGCCCCGCCCCCAAAAATATTAATCATAAATTTATCAAAAAATTAATAAAAAAGTAATTAAACTAATTAAACCGTTTCCGGTGGATGTCCCGATTTCCGGTTTACAAAATTAAATTAGAAAAATAATATGCCGTTGTTTCAATTAATATGTCCAGCCTCCTAACCACTTCCTGTGTGGTTAATCCTGTATATTTAGTATTGAATGTAACTTACAAATAACATGAGATTAATTAAAGCATCTAAAAACAAACATTTATATTTTTAATCCTCCTTGGTCTCTGCTCCTATGAGATAGTGACAAAAACATGTGGTGGCTGAGGACACACACACACACACACACACACATATGTCCAGCCTCCTAACCACTTCCTGTGTGGTTAATCCTGTATATTTAGTATTGAATGTAACTTACAAATAACATGAGATTAATTAAAGCATCTAAAAACAAACATTTATATTTTTAATCCTCCTTGGTCTCTGCTCCTAGGAGATAGTGACAAAAACATGTGGTGGCTGAGGGCACACACACACACACACCCCCATAAACACCTAAACACATACACATTCTCTGGTCCCTCACCTCCCCACGACCTCGCGGCGTCACAGTGACTGTTCATGACGGCAGACATATTGGTAAAACATGTTTTTTGGAGGAGGGGAACACACACACACACACACACACACATTCCCTCCCCCCGCAAGGAATAAAATGTCGCCCCGTGGTTAAATATTTTCCAAGTGAGAGAGAATGGCCAAGAGACGTCTGGATATGGGTCTAATCAGCGAGACACCGGTAACAACTTACATCCATCCATTGGGTGCTCCGATTCAAAGTAAAAACAGAGGGTGGTAGGTAATATACTTAAAATAAATATAGAAAGTCAGAGAATATTCACCTGAACTAAGATACATACACTTTGTATAAACCGACAAGGGTGCATTGGTGTACGAAACAGAGTTTTCCTACAACAATTTCAAGCAGATCTCGCTAATGATACAGTTTTTTAACACACAGTGAGATACACAAAAGTTGCAAATGTGGAGGTATCTTACAGCTAAAAACACTCATAGACCTAAAAAAGTATCTGTTCTACCATAAAAACCCCAATATAACGTTAATTTGTTAAACAGGAATAATCCTATTGGCTGTTTTTAGAGTCATTTACATATTGTCTAACCTATAAAAGTAAATTCCGAATATCGGATCAGCCTCTCAACTAGATTGGGCTGTGTTAACTCTGGTGTCTTTCAGAGATCTACAAGCACAATTCTGTTTTAATGTAGTTTGACCATTGTAACTGCTGTGCAGACATACTGATAAATAGGGCTTCTAACTAATTACCTTAAATAAAATCAAGAATTAATTAAAACAGTTCAATACGTATTATTCTTATTCTTATCATTCTTTATGAGCGCAGTACCGGTAAGGTATCTAACTACTTATGTATCTAATATTCCATCACATAATAACAGAGAGGGTCAAACTGAAGTAGAGACATGGCAGAAATCCTACAATGAAGTGGGAACAGTGAAGGGGAAGTCTCTTTGAAGAGGGTAAAAGTAGTTTAAAGATCTTAATGCCCCTTGATCATATCTTTTTTTTATTTTTAAGACTTTTTTTACAGACACTCTGCAGATTTGTGTGTAATTCTCTCACAAAGGAACAGTAAGTCTCTTTTTTTTTGATAGTGTTTTTTATGTCTGACAACTTTACAAATGGTAGAAAGTTAAGTAGTTTTTCTGAGCAGATTTTCTTTCAGACTGTGACTCTTAACAAACCAACCCCCCGAGAGACAGACATACTCACCCCCTTTTCAACATTTTTTTTTGTAGGACTTCAAGATATGTTGCATGTCATGCATAAACACGATGTCATCTTTTCTTGAAACTGATGTGCTGTCCGTTTTTACAAACAAGTTATGTTTTTTATGCTTCTTCATCCTCTGAATGTTCCTCTATTGTGAAGAAGGACCTCTTCACAATAACAATCAAGGTGGATCTGTGAAATGAAACACCTCTTCCCAAAGTGTGACTACCCTATTGAGGGCATGCGTCTGGGGCAGTAGGGTCTAAATCGAGGGGCCAGATATACTAACATGCAGAACGTACGGTATGTTTGAAAAAGACTAACCATATATACAATTCAAGCTGTCTTTAAGATGTGACATCGCTCTCTGACTATTTCCCCATAAAATCGTGACAAACTATTACTTGTTCTTACATTTGAACCCTTGCTGCTTGGCGAAACATTTAAAGTGGTCCTGGAATCTTCATTTTTTTTTCAGAAACATTCTGTAACATTACCGAAGAAATGATACTTTTTAGATACAGTTTGGTGTCTGAAAACTGAAACTAGTTGAATATGAAGTACTTTATAAGGAATTCGGATTCTTTTAAAGGCAGATTTTGGCTTTTTTCTCTTGCCAAGATACTTTTAGACACGCTTTAGGGGTGCAAAAACTTTAGAACAGGGTAAAATATTCATTAATTTGTATTGAATTGAGTTTTCTTTTTTTGATTTTCAACATACTATATGACTTTTACATATTTTCTGACGTACTATACTTTTTTTGACTTTTTTCTGTAGAATCTTGACAACACTATTACAGTACTTGTTCTTAAATGATGACCTATTGCTGAAGATGAGATGAAAAAGCTACAACGCTTAAAGAACTTTTTTCTAAAAACTCTCAATTCTATAACTGACTACCACCATTCAACGCAATAAGCACCACCCTCTGCTCAGCAAATCATCTAAAACGAAGGACTGTTTTCAACTAAACAACCATTACACAATGAAAATGTGTTTTATGCTTTCATACATAGTAATAATATTGTAAACGAAACATTTAAAGTGGTCCTGGAATCTTCATTTTTTTCAGAAAAGTTCGGATTCTTTTAAAGGCAGATTCTGGCTTTTTTTCTCTTGCCAGGATACTTTTAGACACACTTTGAGGGATGCAAAACCTTAAAACTAGAAAATGAAGTACAGTCTGATTAGATTTTTTTCTTAAAGACTGTTTCTCTAAAAGGTAAGTTTGTGATTTTAACACATTTCCCTGACACTTGGTAGATTTGTGTGTAATTCTCTCACAAAGGAACTGTAAGATACACTTTGTATGTATGCAAAACTTTTTTGAAAATAAAATACTTTTTAAAGGCACTTTTTTGAAATTATTTTTTTATTTATTATTTCAGTGGAACAATCCAGTGTTTGTTAACATTAACGCTTTCTTCTCTTTCTCTTGTGTTACTAAGATACTTTTAGACACACTTATTCAGTTAAACAAGGGTTTTTTTTCTGATAAACTTACATATTTTTAGTTATTTTATGTTACCAAGATACTTTTAGACACACTTTAAGGGTGCAAAAAACTTAAAGGGTAAGATATTCATTAATTTGTATTGAATTGAGTTTTCTTTTTTTTTATTTTCAACATACTATATGACTTTTACATATTTTCTGACGTACTATACTTTTTTTGACTTTTTTCTGTAGAATCTTGACAAAACTATTACAGTACTTGTTCTTAAATGATGACCTATTGCTGGAGATGAGATGGAAAAGCTACAACGCTTAAAGAACTTTTTTTTTCTAAAAACTCTCAAATCTATAATTGACTCCTCCATTCAACGCAATGAGCACCACCCTCCACTCAGCAAATCATCTAAAACGAAGGACCTCACTAAGACGATCGTTGTAAACTAGCCATGGAGCAGAGAAAAGCCAAGACTCCCCCCGCGAGTTGCAGTCAGGAACAGAGTCCACCAGCAACACCACCATGTGGGAAACCCGAATCTTGTAGTACGCGCTTCGGAAGCCTTTCTGCACAAGCTTGTAAAATGCAGATGCCTCAAGGAGAGACTTAAAATATCCATACAGAGTTGGATGGAGAAGAAGAAGAAGAAGACTAACAAACAGCAGTCGGATGGAGAAGAAGCCAGAGACTTGTTCAATGCAGTGACTTTTTTTTTAAAATAAAATAAAAATGGGGAACAACTCTGCAAAACGCTCTGTATATATTGATCATAATGTAGTCCTTACCCGTTTAATAAATGTGATGATGGGGACGATTGAAAACAGAACGAGTAGTGACCCCTGTGTAAACAGAATGGCTGAAGTTTGTAAACTGAAAGACATTTTGGATATCGTTCGTTCTGGCAGTACTAGTCCGGGTCATTGGGAAACCATTGTAAACGAAACATTTAAAGTGGTCCTGGAATCTTCATTTTCAGAAACATTCTGTAACATTATCTCAGAAATGAAACAAACATCAAAAGTGTATCATGTGCTCTCATTGTATGCTCTGTTTGTAGATGTAATGCATCTCTGCGTCGAAAACAGCATACACGTGAATATTTTGACTGAAGTGAAAAACCTCCATCACGATATCTCCAGTAATATGGGGAATGCTAAGCTGGAGACTGTCCTGGGGATGCTACAATCAGTATAACTATTGATTTTGTGTGTGAAAAAATAAAAAAGTGTTTTTACATCTAAAAACTGTTGTCATCATTATAGCAAGGGAGCGTGTCTGATACATGTGTATTACAGTCCTTCTTGTTGTTGTGTTTTCATTGTTTTTTGTGTATCTGTACACACAAGGCACACTTCATTATCTACTTTTCAGCTTTTTAAAAAAGAAAAGTGCATCTTTCAGTAACTTTACCAGAGAATTTAAGCATACATCTGTCAAATGTTTAAAACTGTTTCACTGAAATACCCTCAAAATGACAAACTGCCATTAAGAGTCAGAATCCTAACCAAATCTACTGACACAAAGTACTTCATTATCTACTTTCCAGCTTTTAAATACAAAAGTGTATCTTTCGGTAACCTTCTTGAGAGAATTACGCATAAATCTGTCAAAGATTCTTAACGAAATCTACTGACACAAAGTACTTCATTATATACTTTTCAGCTTTTATACACAAAGTGTATCTTTCAATAACTTTACCAGAGAATTTAAGCATAAATCTGTCAAATGTTCAAAACAGCCTTGTTTCACTGAAATACCCTCAAATCTCCTCAAACAGAGTACTTTCTACAGATGACTCCTCCCACTCAACAAATCATATAAAACTAATGACGACCGTTAAAAACTAGCCATGGATCCGAGAAAAACCAGGTCTGATGCAGCCTGCCCTTACTATCACCAGGATAACGGATATGGGCTTAATGACTGGATGTTACAAAGTAGGCGAGAGGATGTTCCCGAAGAAGAGCTCTCGTCTATAACACATCCATGTAAGGTGTTTAGGACAAAAGAGGACCATGATAACATGACATATGAAGAATATCTTTCTTTAAAAGATGGTATTATAGATAACCTTTATAGAAACAGTATATCTCATACCACTCGCCAAGATCGCAAACGACAATTAGCAGAAAAGAATAGAAAAAGTAAAGAAAAACGAAGAAAAAGAAAAAGCAACATGAAAAGGAGACGAAAAATTAAAAGCAGACGTAGAATGCGAATGAAAAGAAAAGGGGCCAGAGGACGCAAAACTAAAAAGACAAAAAGAAGGAAGGTGAAAAGAAAAAGAAACAAAGTGAAGAAATTTAAACTGGAGGATGGCGTTGTAGAGCCATTACCGGATCATAATAATCTTATAGATCATCTCCCGCTGACCGACTGCTGCGAATGTGTTGAACAAATACCAAAAGCAATGGCAGAACTTTGCTTCAGTATAATGAGAGAGAAAGCGCGATACTGTGGAATTGCCCAAATTGGCGACAGTGCCAGAATATGTATTAAAAGACTGTTGGAGGATCTCTATTCTAGTGTCGGTTGTCATTACAGCGAAGGATACGCCAAAACGTGTGACGATATAGACAAAGCTTTTGAAGACAATTATATGGTACCTATCCTTACAGCTAAACAAATCCTACGCCAGGTATTCAACAGACCACAAGAAGCACAAGAAGCCCCAGAAAGGATTACATTCAGAGCTAATAATGGAGAAACCGACGAAGAAGCAAAGCAGATTCTAATCGTTGCGGGTGAAAGGATAGAGAATTTACATGTGATGTTAATGCATTTATCTGATATAAGAAATGCATTCGTATACTTCCAAGAGACCCCTAAACATTTACTTGGGCTGTGTGAATTGAACGACAAACCGATCACCGTCAATGAAACGCGGAGAGAAGCAGCAGTGCAAATCGTTAAGTCTATTACCTTGTATGCACTAAGACATTAACATGGTAAACATGTAAAATGTTTTCTATGAATTGTGTTGAATGTTGTGTTTTTTCAATTAAACAACCATTACACAATGAAAATGTGTTTTATTTTTTGCTTTCATATATAGTAATAGTATTGTAAACGAAACATTTATAGTCTATCATGTGCTTTCAGTGTATGCTCTGTTTTTTTTTGTTTTTTTTTGATATTGCTTTTGGTATTTGTTCAACACATTCGCAGCAGTCGGTTAGCGGGAGATGATCTATAAGATTATTATGATCCGGTAATGGCTCTACAACGCCATCCTCCAGTTTAAATTTCTTCACTTTGTTTCTTTTTCTTTTCACCTTCCTTCTTTTTGTCTTTTTAGTTTTGCGTCCTCTGGCCCCTTTTCTTTTCATTCGCATTCTACGTCTGCTTTTAATTTTTCGTCTCCTTTTCATGTTGCTTTTTCTTTTTCTTCGTTTTTCTTTACTTTTTCTATTCTTTTCTGCTAATTGTCGTTTGCGATCTTGGCGAGTGGTATGAGATATACTGTTTCTATAAAGGTTATCTATAATACCATCTTTTAAAGAAAGATATTCTTCATATGTCATGTTATCATGGTCCTCTTTTGTCCTAAACACCTTACATGGATGTGTTATAGACGAGAGCTCTTCTTCGGGAACATCCTCTCGCCTACTTTGTAACATCCAGTCATTAAGCCCATATCCGTTATCCTGGTGATAGTAAGGGCAGGCTGCATCAGACCTGGTTTTTCTCGGATCCATGGCTAGTTTTTAACGGTCGTCATTAGTTTTATATGATTTGTTGAGTGGGAGGAGTCATCTGTAGAAAGTACTCTGTTTGAGGAGATTTGAGGGTATTTCAGTGAAACAAGGCTGTTTTGAACATTTGACAGATTTATGCTTAAATTCTCTGGTAAAGTTATTGAAAGATACACTTTGTGTATAAAAGCTGAAAAGTATATAATGAAGTACTTTGTGTCAGTAGATTTCGTTAAGAATCTTTGACAGATTTATGCGTAATTCTCTCAAGAAGGTTACCGAAAGATACACTTTTGTATTTAAAAGCTGGAAAGTAGATAATGAAGTACTTTGTGTCAGTAGATTTGGTTAGGATTCTGACTCTTAATGGCAGTTTGTCATTTTGAGGGTATTTCAGTGAAACAGTTTTAAACATTTGACAGATGTATGCTTAAATTCTCTGGTAAAGTTACTGAAAGATGCACTTTTCTTTTTTAAAAAGCTGAAAAGTAGATAATGAAGTGTGCCTTGTGTGTACAGATACACAAAAAACAATGAAAACACAACAACAAGAAGGACTGTAATACACATGTATCAGACACGCTCCCTTGCTATAATGATGACAACAGTTTTTAGATGTAAAAACACTTTTTTATTTTTTCACACACAAAATCAATAGTTATACTGATTGTAGCATCCTCAGGACAGTCTCCAGCTTAGCATTCCCCATATTACTGGAGATATCGTGATGGAGGTTTTTCACTTCAGTCAAAATATTCACGTGTATGCTGTTTTCGACGCAGAGATGCATTACATCTACAAACAGAGCATACAATGAGAGCACATGATACACTTTTGATGTTTGTTTCATTTCTGAGATAATGTTACAGAATGTTTCTGAAAATGAAGATTCCAGGACCACTTTAAATGTTTCGTTTACAATGGTTTCCCAATGACCCGGACTAGTACTGCCAGAACGAACGATATCCAAAATGTCTTTCAGTTTACAAACTTCAGCCATTCTGTTTACACAGGGGTCACTACTCGTTCTGTTTTCAATCGTCCCCATCATCACATTTATTAAACGGGTAAGGACTACATTATGATCAATATATACAGAGCGTTTTGCAGAGTTGTTCCCCATTTTTATTTTATTTTAAAAAAAAAGTCACTGCATTGAACAAGTCTCTGGCTTCTTCTCCATCCGACTGCTGTTTGTTAGTCTTCTTCTTCTTCTTCTCCATCCAACTCTGTATGGATATTTTAAGTCTCTCCTTGAGGCATCTGCATTTTACAAGCTTGTGCAGAAAGGCTTCCGAAGCGCGTACTACAAGATTCGGGTTTCCCACATGGTGGTGTTGCTGGTGGACTCTGTTCCTGACTGCAACTCGCGGGGGGAGTCTTGGCTTTTCTCTGCTCCATGGCTAGTTTACAACGATCGTCTTAGTGAGGTCCTTCGTTTTAGATGATTTGCTGAGTGGAGGGTGGTGCTCATTGCGTTGAATGGAGGAGTCAATTATAGATTTGAGAGTTTTTAGAAAAAAAAAGTTCTTTAAGCGTTGTAGCTTTTCCATCTCATCTCCAGCAATAGGTCATCATTTAAGAACAAGTACTGTAATAGTTTTGTCAAGATTCTACAGAAAAAAGTCAAAAAAGTATAGTACGTCAGAAAATATGTAAAAGTCATATAGTATGTTGAAAATAAAAAAAAAGAAAACTCAATTCAATACAAATTAATGAATATCTTACCCTTTAAGTTTTTTGCACCCTTAAAGTGTGTCTAAAAGTATCTTGGTAACATAAAATAACTAAAAATATGTAAGTTTATCAGAAAAAAAACCCTTGTTTAACTGAATAAGTGTGTCTAAAAGTATCTTAGTAACACAAGAGAAAGAGAAGAAAGCGTTAATGTTAACAAACACTGGATTGTTCCACTGAAATAATAAATAAAAAAATAATTTCAAAAAAGTGCCTTTAAAAAGTATTTTATTTTCAAAAAAGTTTTGCATACATACAAAGTGTATCTTACAGTTCCTTTGTGAGAGAATTACACACAAATCTACCAAGTGTCAGGGAAATTTGTTAAAATCACAAACTTACCTTTTAGAGAAACAGTCTTTAAGAAAAAAATCTAATCAGACTGTACTTCATTTTCTAGTTTTAAGGTTTTGCATCCCTCAAAGCGTGTCTAAAAGTATCCTGGCAAGAGAAAAAAAGCCAAAATCTGCCTTTAAAAGAATCCGAATGTTTCTGAAAAAATGAAGATTCCAGGACCACTTTAAATGTTTCGTTTACAATATTATTACTATGTATGAAAGCAACACATTTTCATTGTGTAATGGTTGTTTAGTTGAAAACAGTCCTTCGTTTTGGATGATTTGCTGAGCAGAGGGTGGTGCTTATTGCGTTGAATGGTGGTAGTCAGTTATAGAATTGAGAGTTTTTAGAAAAAAGTTCTTTAAGCGTTGTAGCTTTTTCCTCTCATCTTCAGCAATAGGTCATCATTTAAGAACAAGTACTGTAATAGTGTTGTCAAGATTCTACAGAAAAAAGTCAAAAAAAGTATAGTACGTCAGAAAATATGTAAAAGTCATATAGTATGTTGAAAATCAAAAAAAGAAAACTCAATTCAATACAAATTAATGAATATTTTACCCTGTTCTAAAGTTTTTGCACCCCTAAAGCGTGTCTAAAAGTATCTTGGCAAGAGAAAAAAGCCAAAATCTGCCTTTAAAAGAATCCGAATTCCTTATAAAGTACTTCATATTCAACTAGTTTCAGTTTTCAGACACCAAACTGTATCTAAAAAGTATCATTTCTTCGGTAATGTTACAGAATGTTTCTGAAAAAAAAATGAAGATTCCAGGACCACTTTAAATGTTTCGCCAAGCAGCAAGGGTTCAAATGTAAGAACAAGTAATAGTTTGTCACGATTTTATGGGGAAATAGTCAGAGAGCGATGTCACATCTTAAAGACAGCTTGAATTGTATATATGGTTAGTCTTTTTCAAACATACCGTACGTTCTGCATGTTAGTATATCTGGCCCCTCGATTTAGACCCTACTGCCCCAGACGCATGCCCTCAATAGGGTAGTCACACTTTGGGAAGAGGTGTTTCATTTCACAGATCCACCTTGATTGTTATTGTGAAGAGGTCCTTCTTCACAATAGAGGAACATTCAGAGGATGAAGAAGCATAAAAAACATAACTTGTTTGTAAAAACGGACAGCACATCAGTTTCAAGAAAAGATGACATCGTGTTTATGCATGACATGCAACATATCTTGAAGTCCTACACGTTGAAAAGGGGGTGAGTATGTCTGTCTCTCGGGGGTTGGTTTGTTAAGAGTCACAGTCTGAAAGAAAATCTGCTCAGAAAAACTACTTAACTTTCTACCATTTGTAAAGTTGTCAGACATAAAAAACACTATCAAAAAAAAAGAGACTTACTGTTCCTTTGTGAGAGAATTACACACAAATCTGCAGAGTGTCTGTAAAAAAAGTCTTAAAAATAAAAAAAAGATATGATCAAGGGGCATTAAGATCTTTAAACTACTTTTACCCTCTTCAAAGAGACTTCCCCTTCACTGTTCCCACTTCATTGTAGGATTTCTGCCATGTCTCTACTTCAGTTTGACCCTCTCTGTTATTATGTGATGGAATATTAGATACATAAGTAGTTAGATACCTTACCGGTACTGCGCTCATAAAGAATGATAAGAATAAGAATAATACGTATTGAACTGTTTTAATTAATTCTTGATTTTATTTAAGGTAATTAGTTAGAAGCCCTATTTATCAGTATGTCTGCACAGCAGTTACAATGGTCAAACTACATTAAAACAGAATTGTGCTTGTAGATCTCTGAAAGACACCAGAGTTAACACAGCCCAATCTAGTTGAGAGGCTGATCCGATATTCGGAATTTACTTTTATAGGTTAGACAATATGTAAATGACTCTAAAAACAGCCAATAGGATTATTCCTGTTTAACAAATTAACGTTATATTGGGGTTTTTATGGTAGAACAGATACTTTTTTAGGTCTATGAGTGTTTTTAGCTGTAAGATACCTCCACATTTGCAACTTTTGTGTATCTCACTGTGTGTTAAAAAACTGTATCATTAGCGAGATCTGCTTGAAATTGTTGTAGGAAAACTCTGTTTCGTACACCAATGCACCCTTGTCGGTTTATACAAAGTGTATGTATCTTTGTTCAGGTGAATATTCTCTGACTTTCTATATTTATTTTAAGTATATTACCTACCACCCTCTGTTTTTACTTTGAATCGGAGCACCCAATGGATGGATGTAAGTTGTTACCGGTGTCTCGCTGATTAGACCCATATCCAGACGTCTCTTGGCCATTCTCTCTCACTTGGAAAATATTTAACCACGGGGCGACATTTTATTCCTTGCGGGGGGAGGGAATGTGTGTGTGTGTGTGTGTGTGTGTTCCCCTCCTCCAAAAAACATATGTTTTACCAATATGTCTGCCGTCATGAACAGTCACTGTGACGCCGCGAGGTCGTGGGGAGGTGAGGGACCAGAGAATGTGTATGTGTTTAGGTGTTTATGGGGGTGTGTGTGTGTGTGTGCCCTCAGCCACCACATGTTTTTGTCACTATCTCCTTGGAGCAGAGACCAAGGAGGATTACAAATATAAATGTTTGTTTTTAGATGCTTTAATTAATCTCATGTTATTTGTAAGTTACAATCAATACTAAATATATAGGATTAAGCACACAGGAAGTGGTTGGGAGGCTGGACATATGTGTGTGTGTGTGTGTGTGTGTGTCCCCTCAGCCACCACATGTTTTTGTCACTATCTCATAGGAGCAGAGACCAAGGAGGATTAAAAATATAAATGTTTGTTTTTAGATGCTTTAATTAATCTCATGTTATTTGTAAGTTACATTCAATACTAAATATACAGGATTAACCACACAGGAAGTGGTTAGGAGGCTGGACATATTAATTGAAACAACGGCATATTATTTTTCTAATTTAATTTTGTAAACCGGAAATCGGGACATCCACCGGAAACGGTTTAATTAGTTTAATTACTTTTTTATTAATTTTTTGATAAATGTATGATTCATATTTTTGGGGGCGGGGCTTAGGGTAAAAAGGGGGCGTGGCGACCTGTCACATTTATGAATACTAATGAGACGAGTGCCGCATCAGTATAACTACTAATGGACAGCATGGCAAGACTGCAAAGCATTATGTGGGGGGCAGGGCTGCGGAGCCTAAAGATGGATCTGTTGGTCCTGGCACCAGGGGAGGGACAACTGATTTAGTATGAATAGCTGCTAAAAATGTACCTGCATTTATTAAATGTCAGCTACAGTCAAAGAGGAGTGAAATGAAAAACCTCTGAATTTTCTGTGAAGATATTAACATATAGATAGATATTTCAGCACTCACTGGATCGGTTCGCGACCGAGTGTGAAGCGGCTGGGATGAGGATCAGCAGCTCCAAATCTGAGGCCATGGTTCTCAGCAGGAAACCGATGGACTGTCCACTCCAAGTAGGGAATGAGTCCTTACCCCAAGTGAAGGAGTTCAAGTATCTCGGGGACTTGTTCTCCAGTGAGGGAACAATGGAGCGTGAGATGGGCCGGAGAGTCGGAGCAGCGGGAGCGGTACTGCAGTCGCTTTACCGCACCGTGTGACGAAAAGGGAGCTGAGCCAGAAGGCAAAGCTCTCTGTCTACCGGGCCATTTTCGTTCCTACCCTCACCTATGGTCATGAAGGATGGGTCATGACCGAAAGAACCAGATCGCGGATACAAGCGGCCGAGATGGGTTTCCTCCGCAGGGTGGCTGGCGTCTCCCTTAGGGATAAGGTGAGAAGTTCGGTCATCAGGGAGGGACTCGGAGTTGAACCGCTCCTCCTTCACGTCGAAAGGAGCCAGTTGAGGTGGTTCGGGCACCTAGCTAGGATGCCACCTGGGCGCCTCCCTAGGGAGGTGTTCCAGGCACGTCCAGCTGGCAAGAGACCAAGGGGTAGACCTAGGACCAGGTGGAGTGATTATATCTCTTCGCTGGCCTGGGAGCGCCTTGGGACCCCCCAGTCAGAGCTGGTTGATGTGGGGAAAAGAAAGTTTGGGGCTCTCTGCTGGAACTACTACCCTCGCGACCCGACCACGGATAAGCGGGAGAAGATGGATGGATGGATATTAACAGTACTTAAAGGTGGGGTAGGTCATTTTGAAATTTTTGAATTTGAAAATACACAACAGGAAGAAAAAATCCTGTTGACAATGCTAGCCTATGAGGCCTGGGTACTTACTTCTCAGTTTTGTGTAGACGCCATTCTTTCTGCCTACCATTACGGAGGCTCCATCTGAGCAGAATCCCACCAGACATTCTTTCAGAAAAGCATCATCAAGACCATATTTCTGTAGACAGTTCTGTAGTTGACTAATGATTCTGCAGTTGTACTCTCTAGCTCAAGAAGATCTAGGAAGGAACACTGGCTCTGAGCTATCAACTGACGTTCTTAGGTACACAATCAAACAAGACTTCTTGCTTAACGATGTGCTTTCATCACAAGAACAGTTAGCTTTGGTCGGGTCACGTGATACTTGCCAATAGGGCTTCCCTCATTTCTTTTGAGATAAAATGTACAATGTCTGTACATGTAACATTTGAGTGGAGTACTCGGCCAACAGTTACACCATTTATCATTTGTATTTCTATTGGTCCAGGATGATCAGAGTATGGCCGGTTATTTTTTGCAATGTAGTATGCCGTTCTAAAGACATTATGGGTGGAAGCCAAAATGTCTTAATTTTAAATGTTTTTAGAAAGCTTGATTGTAAAGCTTCTTCATTTTGTCTTCTTACTATGTCCTGTGCTAATTTCTGACTCTGTGAGACACTATGTTCATTTATTTTCTTTCTCAAAGATTTCATTTGCTTCTCATTGCTGTTGCCATATGGGCCTCCCCTACAGTTCTGCCATCAGTAGAGAATGGGTACCTGTTTCCCTGTTCTCATCGCCCCAAGGGATCCCGCTTCCCGACATGATTTGCATCCTATTTTTTTTTAATTCCAACTATTAGAAATGTATATTTCTGTGTAAAATATTCCAATTGACTTTGATTCCAGCAGTCAGGCAAGTTGTCAGCCTTTCCTACACTGCTTCCCTGCTCTACTCCTCTCCTCTCCTCTCCTGAAGGCAAGGCAAGTTTATTTATATCGCACTTTTCAACACAAGGCAATTCAAAGTGCTTTACAAAAAATGAAAGACATTAAGCATTAAAAAAGAAAAGCTAATAAAATAAACATTAAAAGAAAAAATACATGGATAAAAGTTACAGTGCAGTTTAAGATATGAATAGTTCAATTAAAAGCAGCGACACAAAGAAAAGTAAGAAGTTCCTCCACTCCCTTCCCTTCCCTTCTTTGATCAAAAGTTAGTCAAACAAAAAACGTTATTTAACTTAATGGTAGTTGAACGTAAAACCAGAATATCAGACGAATTCATGTTAAGAAACCTGTCAGCGTATTACCTATTTTTCTCCACACTTTTTCCCTGGATTCACCGGTCACTCTGCCGGCTGTCTGTGTGACTGACGGAAGAGACTGTGTGGTCGCCGATCAGCCAATTCGATTTGAAGAAAATAAAGAAAGGGGAAACCCGCGAAAAATGTGAAAAGTGCAAGTCATCGTAGCGTCATCTTATTTATGTTCCCTACAGCTAGAAAGAGTGTTTTATTGATTTTTCGAATTATGAAGAACCTTAAACATATAGAAAGAAAAGTTTTAACATGTATATATTTTTTGTGTAAACATATGATATAGGCATGCTGCATACATTGTTAAAAATATGCGAGGGGCATGACGTCAGAGCATTTTCCTATGTGCCGGAGCTTAGCCCCGGACAGCCCCGGCCCAATTTAACCCCTGGATAGATGTGTTGTGAGACGGTATGTTCCACCACCGCTAAGATGTTTTAAATGTCAGAGATTTGGACATGTGGCGGCGCGGCAGTGTGCAAGGGAAAACAAAGGTGTGGCAGATGTGGTGGGGATCATGAATACGGAAAATGTGAAGAAGAGGGCAAAGCTGAAATGTTGCAATTGCGGAGGGGAGCATAGCTCAGCGTACCGGGGATGTGAGGTTAGCAAGGAAGCAGAAGAGGTCAGGGTGACGCAGGGAGTTAGCTATGCAGAGGCAGCGAAGACAGTTTCTGGAGGAACGAAGGTTACAATGGGAAACAACAATAAGAGCAAAGAAACAGGAAAAGTCCACAACTGTGTTCAGTTGAAGGAGGACACTCTGATAGTGAGTAAAAGAGAGTTTGTACTGTTTATGGCAGAGACTGTTCAGCGCAGATTACAAGCCGGAATGAAAGAATCAAAATAATTCACCTCCGCCCCGATCCTCCGAGTACCCGATCCTGGTGGATGCTTCTGATATGGGGGTGGGAGCCATCCTGTCTCAGCGAGCAATGGACAGCCACAAACTCCATCCCTGTGCTTTCTTTTCAAAGTCTTTGACTCCAGCGGAAAGGAATTATGATGTGGGAAACCGGGAGCTGCTAGCAGTGAAGTTGGCTCTGGAGGAGTGGCGTCACTGGCTCGGGGGGACCAGTCAACCTTTCCTGGTGTGGACCGACCACAAGAATTTGGAGTACATCCGGTCGGCCCGCAGACTGAATTCCCGACAGGCTAGATGGGCCCTTTTCTTCACTCGGTTCAATTTCTCCCTCTCCTACCGCCCTGGTTCTCGGAACATTAAGGCTGACGCTCTATCTATACAGCTTGGAGAGGGAGGTAACATTCCCAGGGGCTTGGACACCATCCTTCCGACTCCTCAGCTCGTCGCCGCCCTCATCTGGGAGGTGGAGGAGAGGGTCAAGGCCCGCCCAGCAGGACCAGCCGGGACCCAGTGCCTGTCCTCCGAACCGCCTGTTCGTTCCGCAGACGTTGAGGTCTGATGTTCTCCAGTTGGCTCATAACTCCAGACTCACCTGCCATCCTGGGATCCAACGCACATGGGAGGTAGTCCAGCAAAGGTTCTGGTTAAGGAGGACACCAGGGAATTTGTTAATGCCTGCCCCGTTTGCAATCAGAACAAATCTTCTCATCAAGCTCCTGCTGGTCTCCTACGACCTCTGCCTATCCCTCATCGCCCCTGGTCTCACATTTCTTTGGACTTTGTTACTGGTCTGCCACCATCCAACGGACACACTGCCATCTTGACGGTGGTAGACCGATTCAGTAAGATGGCTCATTTTGTGCCGATACCCAAGCTCCCCTCAGCTAAAGAGACTGCGGAGCTGGTCCTGCTCCATGTGTTCCGGCTCCATGGGCTGGTGTGATGTGGTTTCCGATCGTGGTCCTCAATTTACCTCGGTGTTCTGGAGGGAATTCTGCACGCTCCTTGGGGCCACGGTCAGTCTGTCATCCGGTTTCCATCCGCAATCCAACGGTCAGACAGAAAGAACCAGGAGATGGAGACAACCTTACGCTGTATAGTCTCCAAGAACCCAGCGGCCTGGGCTAAACAACTGCTCCGGGTCGAGTACGCCCACAACACTCTGGTCAGTTCGGCCACCAAGCTGTCCCCATTTCAGTGTGCTTACGGGCTTCAACTCCCTCTGTTTCCGGCCCTGGAGAGGGAGGTTTACCTGTCCGTCCGTCCAGGCATTCATCCGTCATTGTCGACGGACCTGGAATCAAGCCCGGAGAACTCTCGTCTGTTCGGCCAACCGGTACGCCTCCTCTGCCAACCGCCGACGTTCCAAAGCACCTGTCTACCAGGTGGGCCAAAAGGTATGGCTTTCCTCCCGGGATATTCCTTTACGGGTGGATTCGAAGAAGCTTGCACCTTGATTCATTGGACCGTTTGAGATTGTCAGGATAATCAATCCCGCAGCAGTAAGGCTAAGACTGCCTCGGACTCTGCGGATCCATCCCACCTTCCACGTTTCCAGGATCAAACCGGTCCGAGAGAGTACCTTGGTTCCTGCGATCCCTCCCCCACCACCCCCCCCGGATGATTGACGGCGTACACTCTCCGACGACTTCTTCGTTCCCGTCGCAGAGACACACTCTTTGCCAGATTGTACTTTGCCTCATGCTTGTCTTTCCCGCATTTGATACTAGATTGCCTACCCGGTTCCGACCCTGCCTGTCTCCGACCTGCTTGCTCTGCCTGTTATCCGACCCTGCCTGTATCCACGCTGACCGCCTCGCTTAATCCCTGACCTTCTGCCTGTCCCTGACTCACCTTCTGCCCGCTGTCCTCTGGTGCGTTATACTGCCCGGTTGGTATTCCTCAGATCCAGTGGAATCTCCAATAAAGTTTATGACCAATTCTCCTTGGTTTCTCGAGTGCTGCATTTGGGTTCTCCTTAAGACTGTGACAGGCGGTGTATAGCCGAATCACAGCCCCACCCTCATTCATGTCACATTTTGTCACGTGAGCAGAAAAAACGCTCACTGACCAACGATATGCTGACCAGACAGAATCGTTCAACGCGATTGGATTATTTGTTCTCCATATACCGGAGCAATTTATTGTTTTGCCTGCAAACTTGTATCCACTCACAGCCACAGCAATGCATTTGTTCTCGGCTTTAGTGATGGGAAGCATCCCAAGAGGATAACGGAACATGAGACGAGTGGTGAGCACAGAACATGCATACTTTCACTTATGCATCGCACTAAACTCATGGGCACTGTGGAAGCTTCTCTAGGGGTGCAGGTCGACACAGAAAGTCAGTACTGGAAGGATGTATTGAGACGTGTAGTTGCGGTGATTACATTCTTGAGTGAGAGGGGGCTTCCTTTCCGGGGAAATGACGAACTTTTAGGATCCGCACATAACGGGAACTACCTGGGAATCCTGGAGCTGCTCGCGCAGTTTGATCCACTTTTAAAGGATCATTTGCAGAAGTTTGGCCAGAAGGGACGTGGCAGGACTTCATACTTGTCATCAACTATCTGTGAGGAGTTCATTGGTTTGATGGGTGACAGAACAAAGGAAGCAATTGCAACAGAACTACAGCGAGCAAGGTATTGCTCTGTCATCGTAGATTCTACACCTGACATGTCTCACGTCGACCAATTAAGTTTCGTTTTCCGATTTGTGAGTGAGAAAGGAAAAGTCATTGACAGATTTATTGGATTCTAACCCATTCACAGTCACACTGGGTCAAGTCTGGCTGACTGCGTGATGAAGACGGTCATTGATGGAAACTGCCGTGGCCAGGCTCATGACAACGCATCCAACGTGTCAGGAAAATATAATGGGCTGCAAGCTCATCTCAAGAAAAGCAACCCACTCATACATTACATTCCGAGCGCAGCACACTCCTTGAATTTGGTTGGTGTCAACTGTGTTGAAAGTAGTTGTCGTGAAGCCAGTTTTTTGATATACTTCAAGCACTTTATGCTTTTTGCTCTGCTTCTACCCACCGATGGAATAAAGTGTTCACTGAAAACGTCACACTGACGCTAAAATCTCTCTCCTGTACAAGATGGAGATGCAGAGGAGACTCCACAAGAGCTCTTTGTGAGAATTACACTGCAATAAGCGGGGCTTTACAAATGTTGGCGGCTGATGACGAAGAGCGCCAGGAGAGAGGCCTCTGCGCTGTGTGGCAAACTTGGGAAACTAGAGACTGCTCTGCTGACAATATTTTGGGACACTGTACTGCACCAACTCAAGCTTACGAGCACTGGCTTGCAAAAGCAAGACATTGACCTAATGACGGCTGTGCGACCTTTGGAATCGCTGCGCACTTATGTTGCATCACTACGAGGGACATGTTCAGACTTTGAGACATCTGCCCGGGCCGTCACGGTGTGACACAGACATACCAGCAATACTCACCGTGTTGGTAAAAGACGAGTATTTGATGACGAGACAGTGCAGTGGCGGCGCCAGAGTTTTTCTCTAGGGGGTGCTGTGGGGTAGCTTGACGTTTCATAGAGGGTGCTCAAACATTAAGGGTTTCCCATTAATGCACCAGCGCTACAGTTGAATTGTCTACTGCAACACTCCCCACACGCACACACAGTGCACCCGCGACTGTTGACAATGTCGACAATGAAGGCGCGATAATCAGCTCACGACATATAGGTGTAAGCAGGGGTAAAGTGCTATTTTTACAAGTGGGGGATGGACCTCAGTCACTTCCTCTAGGGGGGTCCTCACCTCCTTTAGTGGGGTCCGGGGGCATGTTTCCCCGGGAAGATTTTTTTAAATATTGAAGTTAAAAGCATCAATCTGGTGCACTTTGAGAGCAACATTAAGAGATCTATGGATACATCTCTCAACATCCATATGACACAGAACTGTAAACAGATTTTCTATTTATTTATAGATATTTTTAAAATCACACACCCTTTTAAAACAAACCGTTTGAGACCCACTGAGATAACTAGACTAAAGTTAACTATCTAAACACTGAGAGCCCTTTACTTCACCTGAGCCTTTGGTTATCTGAGACTCTCAGTCTGACAGGAGAGAGTTCTCCCTCCAACTTGTTGTTGAAAAAGCTCCTTATTAGGAGGAGTTAGCTTGGCTAGCTAGCACCAGATGCTAACCACAACGATCTCGACTCCGGTAGATACCCACCGGTGCGCAAGACAAGCTCTCTCTCTCGCGCACGCACACAAAATGGCTCGTGCCACACACACACACACACACACACACACACACACACACACACACACACACACACACACACAGAGCAGAGCTTGAATGAAACACAGAGACCAGAGAAGCTACTTGTAGGCTACTCACGACGCTAGGCTAATATGTGCAGAATCCCTCTCGCTTTCAGGTGGTTTTGATTGAGTGTCCACACGTGGACGTTTACGGACTAAAAAACGATCCATCTTTCACTTTGCTATTTGCAAATCATTTGGTGCTCTGGCTAACAGGAAGTCACTCAAGTGTCAACGTAATTTAGCCTATGGGTAGGTCAAAATCGAATGGGTGCTGGCCATTGGCCTAATCATATCACCTGTGTTGGCTTTATGTTTTTGGTCAAAAATGTGTTTGTTTCACATTTGCATTGATGTAATCAATAATGTTTCTAATTTAATAAAAATAATAATAATTTTCAACAAAAAAAAACATATTTCTTGGGGGTGCTTAGGGGGTGCTTAGGCAATCCTGGGAGGTGCTTCAGGTGTTACGTGTTACCAGGAAGAAGAGTAACACGAGTGACGGGTAACACCAGTGACAATTGGGAGAAAACACTACAATTTTAACAAAATGGCTGCCATGTGTCAGACCAAATATGGCTTCAGTCAATATCAAAATCGTTTAACTCTTCAATACAATACATTTATTTTTCCATTCAAATGTTCACCCCTGGCAATCCAATGAGTAACACGAATGACAGACTTGAAAGACGCATGTAAAATCTGAAGATAAAATCACACCTTTAACAAACAAAGTAAGAAGTATCTGACTTTCCTCATGTCTTTGTCCACTGCACTGCCTCAAATGATCTCTTGTTACAGGAGGCACTTCAGAGACAGTACATTATTTCAAAATAAAAGGGTTTTGTGTAGCAGTAACTCCAATGACGTAATTTTGGGTGACTGACATTTATTGGATATTATTAGTAATAATTTGCGTTTTATTTGACCATTTCAGTGTTATATTTAATGTATGTAATGTTAGTTGCATTGAACTGATCTTTTTAATAAGTTGTACTTACAATTTAGTGAGAAACATGGGCTTTAGTGATGGGCATATCGATTCCCTTGGGGTGACACGAATCTTTTGATTCAGTTCACTTTAAGATTCGTTCACTGATTCAGTTCACCGGTTCGTTCACCGTTCGTCACCGTTCGTTCACCGTTCGCGAACGACTTCTGATGACTTGCACATTTGCGAACTATTCATCTTTGTACTTAATTCGTTCAGTGAGTCTTCACTACTGCCGAAGTCCGTACAAGAAATTTGCCTGCCTAAAATGTATGATATTAAAACACATTTTACACCTCACCCTGTTGCCCCATGAATTATGCTCTGGGAATAGGCTACATATATTTAAGAAATATAATTGGCCATTGTTAAATCTCATACATTTGTTCCTGACTATACGATGTATTACAGCAGGCTAGCACGTTATACTTTCAAACCTATGCACGTACTATGTGGCCTAACTTAAATCCCAAAGCATTAAACTCCATTTGGCCGAGTTCAAAGTGAATACAAAAATATATCTGAGGTTACCTACTGTAACCCAGCTTCTGGATGTGCAGCCCTCTAAGGCTATCGCTATTGGGTTATCCCTCTGCGCCCCCGCGCAGCACTGAAACACTTGTAGTCCACGCCCACCCGCTAGGTGTGCCCCACCCTCGGGCTTCCTTCCGGTATAAATAGGAAGGAGGACCGGCAATCTGCTCCCATACAATATAACTTTTCTTCAGCTATTCGTAGAGCCAGTGGGGCCCAGCGCTTAGAGGGCTGCGCCATTACTCATAGAAGCTGGGTTACAGTAGGTAACCTCAGTTCTATTTTGTATATGGCTTCGCCCTCTAAGGCTATCGCTATTGGGTTAAGGGCGAAGCATGATGTAGTCTGCGCCCCACTGGGTCCGCCCGGCACTAGAAGCACAGACACACCTGCTCAATAACACCCCCCTGCCTGTTGTGCCATGCGTAATGGCGCATCACCGTCCCTGGAACAAGCAAAACATGCCTATCTTCCCGACGGGGTGAAGGCTGGGAACAATACATATCGACCACTGTGAGAAAGTAGAGAGGAAGGTCCCACCTTTGCCCAGCGATCATCGAGGGGGAACAGCTGCTCTCTGCGTGTCAGACAGGCAGGAGAGCGCTCAGCTGGATCCCTGACGTCACTCACTCTGATCAGGCACTCCGTACGAACAGGCCCGCCTTAACCTGCCATCAGGCCCTGGGGCTGATGGCAGGTTAGGCGGGCGTTTTGTAGGCCCCCTATTTAAACAACAAATGAAAGTCCTTTATAGCCTCGGCAGGCTCTGTGATCGCACTTCTTCACCCTGCTCTATGCACACCTGGTCCTCTCCTCCAGATGAGTGACGTATCGGGCCTCCCTCATTTATTTGTCCGGTTGCCGTTGGCTCCCCTCCACGTAGCAAGTCCTCGTCGTCCTCTCATCTCCTCCAACAGATAATGTCCCTCCTGTCTGTTTTTCCTCTCCCGCTACTCCATCGCTATCAGTACCAGACGAGACGCCTACTTGGCTCCGAGGCCCTGCGGCCGGCACCGCTGCCTCTCAGTACAGAACTCATCTGTCCTTCCTCCTCATCCCGGCCTACAGGTTTAAAATCACCTGGAAGCTTCGGCATGCTTTGTAATAGCTGCTTGTCTCGAAACTCCTTTTCCCTCAACAATTTCCTTTCCCGAGCGCCACTCTCAAACTTTTTCTTCTCAAACTTTTTCTCCTAAACAACCTTCATCTGTCACTCAATCACTCGCAATTTGAATAAGTCACATGTGAACCATATTCTCATTCTGATTGGCTGTTAAGTGGTGCCCGCTGACTGTTACGGAGTCATCTCTGGAATCCATCGATCTGATTGATTCGCGGAGCAAATGATCAAAATACTACGGAGGGAAGATATTTTCGTTTGGATTACTTTTTTCGGGGAAGCTTGCGAGTGTGTGTGTTTGTGTATTTTTGCGTTTGTGTGTATTGTGTTTGTTTCCCGGGGAAAACACTCATGAGAAACACCGGCTGTTGTTATGCCTGCTGTGACGTCAAGTTACTCCGTTCTCCGCTTGTAATTATGCCGAAGCTTCAAAGTTGTATTTATCTGAATTTGCCGAAACAATTTTAATATTCTGAAAGCCAAGACTTTGTTTATTTGAAACCAGATGAAAACAAACTGTAACGGACCCTGCCGTGTTATCTATGATTACTTACATTCATAATGTCAGCCGGAGGGAGGGGGAGTGAGTGGCAAGTGAGAGCTGTCATCTTCCCTTTACAAGCTTCAAAAATGTATTTATCGTGTGATTTTGGAAATAAAAGTTTCATATTCTGAAAGCCAAGACTTTGTTTATTTAAATGTTTTGTAAAAACATCCGAAATAAAAAACTATTTTTTTTTAAATAATTTTTTTTATTGGCTCCTGATCTCCGTAGGCCCCTGGGCTTCAGCCCAGGTCAGCCCGTGCATTAAGGCAGCCCTGCGTACAAAGTGTGTCAGAGTAAAGGGAACATCCCTCTCATACGAGGGGAAAAGAGCCGCTCTCTGTGTGCCGAGAGGCAGAAGAGAGGCGCACCGCTGGATCCCTGACGTCACTCACTCCGACAGGACACCCAGTACAGGGTGTGTCAGAGAGGAAAGGGAGACATCCCTCAAATAACATTGAATAAATGAACAGGGGGAAGACCCGTGCAAATATCTTCCACTGACATTCCTCCGTGCAACGCCGTAGAGGAGGAAATTCCTCTGGTGGAGTGCGCTTTGATATTCTCCGGGGGCTCCACCCCAGAGGAGACATATGCCAGCGACACAGCCTCACACAGCCAGTGTGACAGCCGTTGTGCAGACAGAGGTTGCCCGATCGAGCGCTCTCTATAATGCACAAACAGGCGATGAGAACGGCGCCATGCCGCCGTGCGTGCCACATGGCAGGACAGCGCGCGCACCGGGCAGAGGAGATGTGATGTGGCTTCTTCCTCCGATTTATGAGGAGGCGGAAAAAACCCGTCCATGGTGATCACTCTTGACCTAAAAGAGCTTGTGATGACCTTTGGCATGGGTTAGGACGTAACACAGCCGAACAGCCGAACTGCCACCCCCTTGGATCCGGAGGCATGACGGGGCCACAGAGAGAGCCGATAAATCACTCACCCTTTTCACCGATGTTAGAGCCAAAAGCAGTACTACTTTGGCTGATAACATGTTGAGGGGAACCTGCTCTAAAGGTTCAAATGGGGCTTTGCTTAGTGCTCGTAACACCAAAGCCAAATCCCACTGAGGCGCCAGTGCGCGTGACACCAGTCTGAGTCTTCGTACCCCTTGCAGAAACCGTTTCATCAGGGGGTGACTGAACAACGTCCCTGCTCCGAAACCCACGTGACAAGATGATATGGCAGCCGCATACACCTTGATTGTGCTGAACGCCAAATTCCTGTCCAATAACAGCTGGAGGAATGACAGCACGTGAGGCAGGGGGCACGTGATGGGGTCCAGCCTTCTTTCTACACACCAACGCTGGAACGCTGCCCACTTGGCTGTGTAGGACGCTCTGGTAGACGCGGCCCTGGCTCCCTGAATGGTGCGTACAACATCTTGAGAGAGACCCCACCTCTCTAAGTGTTCCCGCTCAGGGGGCATGCCCATAAGGGCTGGCCTATCACTGGGTGACTGCAGATCGCTCCCTCCACCTGTGAGAGAGCATCCCCCCCCCACGGAATCTCCCATGGCCTGCCTGACAGCGTACGCTGTAGGCATTGAAACCAGGAAGCTCCCGTGCGCTCCGGGGCAATTAGGATCACTGACAGCCGCTCCTCCTGCACTCGGTCCAGGAACCGAGGAATCAGCGGAACTGGTGGGAAGGCGTACAGCCGTCCCCTGGGCCATGGCCGATGTGCGAACGCGTCCACCCCCAGAGGGGGGTGGTCCCGCGCTGACAGGGAGAACCAGAGCGCGCATTGCGCGTTCCCACGGGGGGCGAACAGATCCACCTCCGCCGTCCTGAACCGGCTCCAAACCTGGGCGATCAGCTCGGGATGGAGGCCCTCCTCTGGACATGAGGTCTGCCCCTTTGTTCAGCTCTCCGGGCACATACAGTGCTCTGATGGAGAGCAGGTGTGCGCGCACCCAGATCAACAGCCGTCTGGCTGAGCGTACACCTCCCTGGCAATTGATGTGTAATTGTTTGTTGTCTGTGCGAATCAACACATGCTGATTCCGCAGCAACGGGGCAAAATGCTGAATTACTCTCCGTACGGAGATCAATTCCAGCACATTTATGTGGAAAGACATGTGAGCCGGCCACTGTCCTCCCACTGCCTGCGCCATGCACGTTCCTCCCCACCCTGAGAGAGATGCGTCTGTGAACACTGAGGTGTGTGACGTAACTCTGCCCAGGGCCACCCCCCCCCGCATTTCACTCCGCCTCTCATCATGACGCGCGTGCACGCTCAGAGGATGGATGGAGGTGTGTGCAGTGATATCCACATGAGGCGTTACCACGGCGCTCATGGGCTTATTGTGACTGTGGCTGAAGTCGAATAGTCCATTTAGCTTAGGAACCTTCCTAAAGGAGTGAAATGACCCGGAAGTCCCTCAGTGGCAGCCATGATAAGTGCCGTTCGAATTCTCTAGAATGATGACAATGATAGAAAGGAGGTTTCAAACTTCCTTTATAACCTCCTTTAGCTTAGGAACCACTGGACCTCCCTAAGCGAACATGCTGCCCCACAATGCCTTGCAGCCACAGCATTTGCCGTCACTCAACAGTCGGCCGTTCACGGAAACAACCGATTATGACCGAGAAATGATATCATGAAAGTTACGGTGCTTATTAAGCATTTTAAAACATAGGTGGTAAGTTGCCAAAGTGCTTTGTTCTGAACGTTCATCAGTATTATAATCAAAAGAGAAATATGAACGTTAGTTTTTACTGAAATGATCAAATAAAGTCAACATCTGGATTGAGGAACCTATTGCGGTGAGCACGTTGTAACTTTCGGTTGTTGTTGTCATCTCCGGGTATCCCGTGTGTCTGTTCTGTTGCTGATAGCTTATTAACTTAACTTAATCGATCGTTTTAAAACTCTTGATCACGGCAACTGCCTGACGTTGTAATCACACGTTACTACAGCTTAAGCACTCACAACTCTCCTTCTCTTAGCGACTGTAACACCACAGTTGCCTACACTCTTTTCGGGTTTGCTAACGGTAGCAACTTTAGCTTGATAGCTAGCCATGGCTCTTTCCCCACCCTCGGGTGCTATTTCCTGCTCTTCCTGTCTCATGTTTGGTTACTTCCCGGCCTCCCTTACTGGTAAGGATACATGTGTTAAATGTAGTATAGTTGTTAGGTTGGAGGCGGGAATCATAGCCATAGAAGCCCGGCTCCGCATCTTAGAAAGTAACTCAGCTACAGTAAAGCCCATGTTAGCATGTGCGGACCGGCAAAAGGTAGCTCCTCTTAGCCGTCCCCGGCAACTCCCAAGCAGCAGGGAGACTGGGTGACTGTTCAGAAGGGGCATAACACGAAACCCCGCAGGTCCCCACCAACCCGTTCACGTATCTAACAGATATTCCCCACTCAGCGAGACACCCGCTGAGAAGCCAACTCTGTTTATTGGTAGCTCTATTATCAGACTCGTGAATTTAGAGACCGAAGCCTCCACAGTCACATGCATTCCGGGGGCCAGAGTGGGCGACGTTGAGGCGCATCTTAAACTGCTGGCTAAAAATAAACGTAAATACAGTAGGATTGTTATTCACGTCGGTGGTAATGATGTTCGTTTACGCCAATCAGAATGCATCAAACTTAATGTGGAGTCGGTGTGTAGTTATGCTAAAACAATGTCGGACACCGTAATCTTCTCTGGTCCCCTCCCCAATCTGATCAATGATGACATGTATAGCCGCATGTCATCATTTCAGCGCTGGTTGTCTTGGTGGTGCCCAGCAAACAATGTGGGCTTCGTAAATAATTGGACAGCCTTCTGGGGAAAACCTGGTCTTAAGAGAGACGGCATTCATCCTACTTTGGAAGGGGCAGATCTCATTTCGGCAAACATTTCAGGGCTTTGTGGACTTAATCCATGACAAACTGGAGTTGAGACCAGGAGGCGGAGTCGCAGTCTTACACGCTTCTCTGCGCTCTCTCCTAGGCAGTCACCCATAGGAATCCCGAACCCAATAAAATACCCAATATTAGCGGTGTGTGTGTCTGCCCAAGGACAATTTAAGGTAAAACCTAATAGAGGTGTCATACATAATAACCTAATAAAAGTAAATGTAACAACTACTACAGTGCAACAAAACAGGAAGATTACATGTGGTCTCTTAAACACAAGATCTCTAGCATCTAAAGCAATATTGGTAAATGATTTAATATCAGATTATAATATTGATATATGCTGTCTCACTGAAACTTGGTTGAGACATGAAGAATATGTCAGCATAAATGAGGCCACTCCACCCAGCCATATCAACACTCATATTGCCCGAGGCACGGGCCGAGGAGGTGGAGTTGCAGCAATCTTTGACTCAAATTTACTTATCAATACTAAACCAAAATTAAATTATACCTCCTTTGAAAGCCTCGTTTTTAGTCTTACGCATCCGACCTGGAAAACTTTGCAGCCAATCTTCTTTGTTACAGTGTACCGTGCAACAGGTCCTTATTCAGAATTCTTATCAGAATTCTCTGAGTTTTTATCAACTTTGGTTCTTAAAACAGACAAAGTAATTATCGTAGGTGACTTTAATATTCATGTTGACGATGATAAAAATAGCCTTACTGTTGCATTTAACTCTATATTAGATTCTGTTGGTTTCTGTCAGAGTGTAAATAAACCAACCCACTGCTATAATCACACTCTCGACCTTGTTCTGACTTATGGTATTGAAATTGAGCAACTATTAGTCGAACCGCATAATCCTGCTTTATCCGACCATTTCTTAGTAACTTTTGAAGTACTATTACGAGACTACAAAGCATTAGTCAAAAGCTCTTGCAGCAGAAACCTATCCGTTAGTGCTATAGCCACATTTAAGGAAGAGATTCCACCAATACTTAACTCGATAGCATGTCTGCATGTAGGGGAGGACACTTATACAAAATGTACACCACCCCACATTGATCATGTTGTTGATAGTGCTATAGATGCGCTGCGAATACAAATTAGACTCTGTTGCTCCTTTGAAAAAGAAGAAAATAAAACAATATAGATTAGCTCCATGGCATAATGCCGAAACCCGCACAATAAAGCAAAAGTCTAGACAACTTGAATAGGATATGGCGTTCCACTAAACTTGAAGAATCTCGTTTAATTTGGCATATTACTCTCAATGAATATAAGAAAGCACTGCGTAAAGCGAGAGCAGCCTACTACTCTTCATTAATAGATGAGAATAAGAATAATGCAAGATTTCTTTTCAGCACTGTAGCCAGGCTGACAGAGAGCCACAGCTCCTTTGAGCCTTCTATTCCCACAGCACTCAGTAGTAATGATTTTATGTGCTTTTTTAACCATACAATTGTTACTCTTAGAAACAAAATGAATGACCTCTTGCCTTTGACCAGTATAATGTTATCAACAGCTCCCGGAAACGTAAGTTCTAATATTACACTAGATAGTAAACTAGAATGCTTTTCCGCCATAAACCTTGAACAATTACATTCAATGATTCTCTCTTCTAAACCATCAACGTGCATGTTAGACCCAATTCCAACTAAGCTGTTGAAGGAAGTTTTTCCATTAATTAGCACTTCTTTATTAAATATTATGAATATGTCTTTATTATCAGGCTATGTTCCACAATCATTCAAAGTAGCAGTGATAAAACCGCTTCTTAAAAAGCACAACCTCGATCCGGAGGTTTTAGCCAACTATAGACCTATTTCTAATCTTCCATTCCTCTCAAAGATTCTTGAGAAAGCGGTCGCAAAACAGTTGTGTGATTACTTAAAAAACAATGATTTATTTGAAGATTTTCAGTCTGGCTTTAGAACACATCATAGCACAGAGACAGCTCTGGTTAAAGTCACAAATGACATTCTAATAGCCTCAGACAAGGGACTTGTCTCTATTCTTGTTTTGCTCGATCTCAGTGCTGCATTTGATACTATCGACCATGATATCCTATTGCAAAGACTAGAGCACTTAGTTGGCATACAGGGAACTGCTTTAGGTTGGTTTAGGTCCTATCTATCTGAACGCTCTCATTTTGTACGTGTCAACGATGAATCTTCCACGCAAACCAAAGTTAGCCATGGAGTGCCACAGGGCTCAGTGCTCGGACCTATTTTGTTCACATTATATATGCTTCCATTAGGCAATATTATAAGGAATCATTCTGTAAACTTTCATTGTTATGAGGATGATACTCAACTATATTTATCAATCAAGCCTGATGAAATTAATCATCTAAATAAAATTCAAGACTGCCTTAAGGACTTAAAAACGTGGATGACCTTGATGAACTTTTTGATGTTAAACATGACCAAAACTGAAGTTATTGTACTTGGCCCGAAGAATCTACGAAACAAATTATCTAAAGATATACTAACTATGGATGGCATTAATTTGGCCTCCAGTGAGACTGTAAGGAATCTTGGTGTTATATTTGGTCAGGATTTATCCTTTAACGCCCACATAAAATCAATTTCAAGGACCGCCTACTTCCATCTACGTAACATTGCAAAAATCAGGCATATCTTGCCTCAAAACGATGCAGAGAAACTAGTCCATGCATCTGTTACTTCTAGGCTGGATTATTGTAACTCCTTATTATCAGGGTGTAACAAGAAGTCAATCAAGTCACTTCAGCTGATTCAAAATGCTGCGGCTCGTGTACTAACCAGAGTTAGGAAAAGGGACCACATTACTCCTGTTCTGGCTGCCTTACACTGGCTCCCTATAGAACACAGGATAGAATTTAAAATTCTTCTTCTCGCCTACAAAGCCCTTAATGGGCAGGCGCCATCTTACCTTAAAGAACTCATTATACCCTACTGTCCTACTAGGGACATTGCGTTCCAAGAATGCAGGGTTGTTGGTTGTTCCTAGAATCTCTAAAAGTACAATGGGAGCCAGAGCCTTTTCTTATCAAGCTCCACATTTGTGGAATCAGCTTCCAGTTTGTGTTCGGGTGGCAGACACCCTATCCGTTTTTAAGAGTGCGCTTAAGACCTTCCTTTTTGATAAAGCTTATAGTTAGGGCTAATTAGTTTCAGCCCCTAGTTTTGCTGATATAGGCTTAGTTTGTCAGGGGACATCTTACTTCTTCCCTCTCTCTGTCTGTACCTGTATACTCTCATGTTCCGATTAACCCAGCTTCCCCAAATGTCTTTCTTTTTGGTGTCTATATACGCCGGGATCCGGAGTCGTGGATGATCCTGCGGTCCTGTGTCCTGGATCGCGAGCGCTGGATCTTGAGTCGTGGCTGTGGTCCTGGATCATCGGTCCTGGATGGATATCCTCGTGGATTCATCTTCCTTTTATACACACATGCATTTCCAAACATCTGGACTACCTATGTTGCAAATGTATTATCTTTTCAATTTACACACGGCATCTATTGCACGTCTGTCCGTCCTGGGAGAGGGATCCCGTCCTCTGTTGCTCTCCCTGAGGTTTCTCCCATTTTTCCCTTTAAACTGGGTTTTCTTTGGAAGTTTTTCCTTGTACGATGTGAGGGTCTAAGGACAGAGGGTGTCGTATTGTCATACTGATATTCTGTACACACTGTGAAGACCACTGAGACAAATGTAAAATTTGTGATATTGGGCTATATAAATAAACATTGATTGATTGATCTCACAGTCTTTACTGAGCTGTGTGGAGTTTGTTCAACTTTTAAAAGATGTTTGAATGGTGATATACACAGTGATAGATGTTAAGGACTAACGTTTATAATAAATACATCTGTATTTATTTTAAGATCTTTTCATAGTTCATACAATCTTTGGGATCATTAGTAGGCTATTCATGTGGACTGGAGGGAGAGGGTGACGAGCATAAGTTTAACTTTCCTTTTTTATTTCAATTCCAACTTTGGTCATGAAGAATATGTTTCTCTGTTGTCCACGTTCATAAAGGAAAGCAGCAGCATCAGAGCACGGTGCAGAGTCTCTAGATGAGTTCACAGTAGTCCCTCGTTCTTATTGAACATCCATGTTGTAGTCCGCTGTATAGAAAACTGTGGTTTCCATGGTTTCCCCACAGCAGCAGACGCACATTCAGGACGTCCGCTGGCGCATCATAAACACGTCGGATAGTGAAAGTGCATTCGGATTCTCTAAAGCACCGCAGTCTCTTCTCCTAAGTCCTTTTGAATTCTCCTATCCACTATCCCTTAACCCCGTGACGTGTCACTCAGAGGTCAAGGAATAGGAGATAGGGTTAGAATGTAGGAGCTGATCTTTGGACTATTCGACTGCAGCCTGTGTGTAGGTGGTGTATCTCGGAAAGAGCAATGCCGCGAGGTCTGTGGTTTAATAACCGAAAAGTCATAACCATCAGGCCTCTGCAGCGAATCCTGCTGCCTAATAATCAACAGATTGGATGCAGCTGGTGTAGTTACTGTGCTCCGCAGCTTATTAATCGATCGGCTTTTGTAACAAACCCTGCTGGCTATTAACCGATAGGTCATAGGCAGCTGGTTCACCCAGGGTGGGGGATATGTGAAATACATTTGTAACTGATGACTCAGACAACATGTTGGGAAATAATCTTCTTTTATTTCCCTCACACTCCCCCCCAAACCGTCAAGGCCGGCTTTGTTTTTTCGGCAGATCTCGTGGAGCAGACGCCGAACGGGAGTACCTCACTCCCTTCTTATCCCCCCTTCTCTGGTGGGGGGCCAGAGGCGCGGGACGGTGCCCCAGCCGTCGCTGACGGACTAGTCTGACGCCTCGGCTGTTGCTGCTGCTGTCTGTCCGTCTGCCGCTGTGGCCGGGTTGGCTGCTGCCGCTGGAGCCGTTGCTGCTTCACCGCTGGCTGGAGCCAGCCGACGTGCTGGCGGATGTCCTCCGCTTGCTCCGATGCTGCCTTCATGGACTCAACCATGGCCAGGAACTGGGGTCCGAACAGCCCGTCCGAGCTGATCGGAGCGTCCAGCAAAACCTTCCTGGCTGGCTCTGTATCCGCTGCTTGTTGCAACCAGAGGTGGCGCTGGATCTGAGTCATCCAGGCTGTGATCCTTGCCTGGGAGACTGCCACGGCTGCGCACAGCGTGAGTGCCGTGCTGGCCGCCTTAACGATCTCTTCCGCCTCCTCTGGAGCTACGGTGGTGGACCGTTCGACCAACCTCACCATTGGTCAGCAACGTGATGTTATTCGCTGCTGCAGACGCCTGGAACGCACACTGGTGCGCCCGGTCAGCCTGGAGGGCGACATACTGGTCTTTGGGGGTGGCCAACATAAGGGCGCCGTCCGGCGACCAAGTTGGCCTGCCTAACCCCGAAGAACGCCGTTAAACTCGGTTCCAGAGCGGGGGTGGTTGGAAAAACCTCGTCTGTGAACCCCTCCACCTTAGTGAAGGGAACAAAGGTGGCCACCGGAGCCCTTAAGGTCCTCGGGTTCGCCGCTGCCCCTTCCTGGTATCGCCAGATAAAGATCGGGTCACTCCTGCCCGTCTGAACCCGGGAAAACACTCTGGCCATGTCATCCAGAGCCACCCTCTACCGTCCTCGGGGAACGGGGAGGCCTCTGCATGCTGCTGCTTTGCCGATTATTTCCGGCAGCTCCAGCATAATGCCACCCAACGCCGGTAGCGCCGTGGCCACGGAGAAGGGGAACACCTGCTCGGCCGCCACCTCTGACTGGGGAAGTCCGGGGAAGAGGGGGAGAGGAGAACCGCATGGCGAGCCATGGAGGGAGACGGGGTAGGAGTCGTCCGACTCCTGCCCCCCACTCGCCTCCAGAAACAGGCTGTTGTCCCTGTTCTGGGTGGGCCAGTCGTCCTCCTCACCCGCAGCAGCTAGAGCGTCCGCCCTTTGCTTCCTGTCGGATGATGGGAGACGAACACAATGTGAACATGCAACCTGCTGGCTGAGAGCCGCGTCCGCGTGCTCTGGCCCCAGGTAGGATGCGCATATTGGGTGCAAATCGTAGCTCATGATGTATCCCGTTTTGCACGAAGGACACATGCGGTTACGATCATTGCTGCTCATGATTTCTTCTCGTGCTTCAGTACAGCTGGTTGCTGAAGAAAAGAGGGAGCAGATTGCCGGGCCTCCTTCCTATTTATACCGGAAGGAAGCCCGAGGGTGGGGCCCACCTGGCTGGTGGGCGTGGACATTTTAAAAATTGTTTTATACATAACTTGCAATTAATTTAAAATGCCAAGTTCAAGGAACTGCCTTGTCACTTTGATCTACTGTACATGGAAGTGGAGCCTATAGTTTTCATTTAAAATATTTGTTTTCAATAAATAAATCTCATTCATATTTACATAACATTACATACATTAAATATAACACTGAAATGGTAAAATAAAACGCAAATTATTACTAATAATATCCAATAAATGTCAGTCACCCAAAATTACGTCATTGGAGTTACTGCTACACAAAACGCTTTTATTTTGAAATAATGTACTGTCTCTGAAGTGCCTCCTGTAACAAGAGATCATTTGAGGCAGTGCAGTGGACAAAGACATGAGGAAAGTCAGATACTTCTTACTTTGTTTGTTAAAGGTGTGATTTTATCTTCAGATTTTACATGCGTCTTTCAAGTCTGTCATTAGTGTTACTCATTGGATTGCCAGGGGTGAACATTTGAATGGAAAAATAAATGTATTGTATTGAAGAGTTAAACGATTTTGATATTGACTGAAGCCATATTTGGTCTGACACATGACGTGTGTGTGTGTGTGTGTGTGTGTGTGTGTGTGTGTGTGTGTGTGTGTGTGTGTGTGTGTGTGTGTGTGTGTGTGTGTGTGTGTGTGTGTGTGTGTGTGTGTGTGTGTGTGTGTGTGTGTGTGTGTGTGTGTGTGTGTGTGTGTGTAACGGAGCTCAGATGAGAGGGCTCTGTTCAATATAATAATACTTGACATCTTTAATCAAGTTCATCCAAGGTTGAAATGTTTTAGCTCTATGAAACTTGATGTACTTATATGATTCTGTTTTCTTCAAGTTTGTATTTTGTTGGTCGAACGATCTTATTGTAAATCGCTTTGGATAAAAGCGTCAGCTAAATGCCATGTAATGGTATGGGGAAATCTTTGTATGCAGATGATGGGGCTTTGTGGGCAAAAGGGCGCAATGTAGCACATGTTGGAAAGCCAATACAAGCTGCAATAGTTGAAGTGGAGAAATGGACAAACAAATGAAGATTCAAACTGTCAGTAGCTAAGACGCAGGTCATTTGTTTTAACAAACGCCATAACATTGCTCCTATATCGGTAAAATGGTATGAGCAGCCTCTTGAACAGGTTCATACAATAAGATGTCTTGGTGTTTGGTTTGACGGAAAGCTAACATTCAGTAATCATATAGGAAAGGTTCAAAATAAATGTGAAAAGGTCAACAATGTACTTCGGTGTTTGGCGGGGCAGGAGGGGGGAGCGAGTAGGTCATCACTTCTGAATATATATTGGGCGCTCATGAGACCTGTATTCGATGATGGGTGTGTAGCGTTCATGGCAGCAGCAGAATCTAACCTTAAAAAGCTGGATGTCCTACAAGCTCAGGCCCTGAGGATATGCAGTGGCTTTTAAAACATCTCCAGTGTCAGCAATGCAGGTGGAAATGGGAGACATGCCTTTAAGGATAAGAAGAGTGAAGTTAATGTTGCATTCTGGGTAAACTTTCAGGGGCACAGTGATAGTCGTCCTGCGGAAAGTATCTTGAAAGACTGCTGGGAGCACAATGAGTCACATTTAACACGTGTTGGATGGATTGCGATGTTAAAGCAGCAAGTAGAGGTTTGAATCAAATACAGTATTGCCCCACAGCTCCAATCTGGTCCATTCCACCCTGGTTGTTCCCATTGCCAAGTGCAGACCTCAATATACGAGAGGAATTCAAGGAAAAGAAAGAACTACCAGTATGGTGCATAGTCCAGAATCACTTTGCAAGATATCACTCAGACTCAACAATCATATTTACAGATGGCTCCAAAGATCCAGAGGCAGGGCGTGCAGGGGCAGCAGTGTATATCCCAGTGAGGAATACACATATAGAGAAAAGGGTAGCAGACCATGTGTCAGTATACACCACAGAGTTCTTGGCATTGGTGCTGGCATTGAAATGGATAGAGGAGAAAGAAATACATAACAGTGGAATTGCATCTGACAGCTTTTCAGCATGATCGAGTATACGATCAGGCAGATCTTCATCTAGAACGGACATAATAACTGAAATATTTCTAATTTGATATCAAATGCAAATCAAAGGCATAGCAACTCGTTTCCTCTGGTTCCTGCTCATGTTGGTGTGGAGGCTGAACAGGTGGATATTCTGGCCAAACAAACACTCAGAAGTATGAACATAGACATAGAAGTTCCACTCAGCAAAGCGGAGGTTCAAACATTCATTCAGAAAAATGCACAAACAACATGGCAAGAACATTGGGACAGTAATGATACAGGAAGACATCTTTATTCAATTCAAAGGTATGTGGGGGATGGAAGGAAGGTGGGGTTTAAAAGCAGGGAGGAACATGTCATTTCTGGGATGAGAATACAGGTCTCAATCATACATTGAGTATAATAGGAAAGCATCCAACCGGAAAGTGAATACTGAAGCCAGAAACTGTTGAGCATGTTTTACTGCTTTGCAGGAAATATAGTACTCAGAGAAATGTGCTTTTCCACACACTGAAGAAAGCAACATTCCATGACTTGTCGCTATCAGGGCTGTTAGGGGAAACATCAGGCAACATGTACGGTGAGATTATTACGTTTCTAAGTGAAATGGATACATACAACATCATCTAGAGTTTTGGTTCTTTTTTCTTTTCTTTTCTTTCTTTTGTCCATTGTTTTCTGCAGTCCCTTGTCCAGTCCAGTTGGTGGCGGTAATGCACCTACAAGTTGGTTTGCCAACCGCCATTACACACTAAAGAAGAAGAAGAAAAAGAAGAAGGAAACGGAAGCAGAAGAAGAATAAAGCGACGAAGACGAAGAAGTATTTGTTCGGTGGGTGTTTTGCTGTCCGTTAGCTCACATTCCTCCCCTGAAGCACAGGTATTAACCCGGTTTATCCCGGGCTTTTGCCACAGCTTGTTAATAATGTTCCGTTCTCTGAAGGCATTCATGTGTCCATGAGCTTTGTGTGTTTACAGTTGGCAGCTAATGTTAGCATCATAGCATCAATGCTCCAACACCGTGACAGTCAGAGGTGGAGAAGTACTAGGATGTTGTACTGAGAGTACAATTAGAAGTACCAGAGTGTAAGAATATTGTGTTACAAGTATCGAAATGCGACTCAAGTGAAAGTAGAAAGTATTCTCATCAAAATATAGTGAAAGACAGTGAAAGTAGTCTTTGTTTGATTGGTCCATTTCAGAATAATATATCTGATGTGTTTTATAATGATTGATCATGAAAGTGTTCTCAAAGCTGGTGGAGGTGCAGCTAGTCTGAAGTACTTTGTAGACTGCAGGGTAGCTGGTGGAGGTGCAGCTAGTCTGAAGTACTTTGTAGACTGCAGGGTAGCTGGTGAAGGTGCAGCTAGTCTGAAGTACTTTGTAGACTGCAGGGTAGCTGGTGAAGGTGCAGCTAGTCTGAAGTACTTTGTAGACTGCAGGGTAGCTGGTGGAGGTGCAGCTAGTCTGAAGTACTTTGTAGACTGCAGGGTAGCTGGTGAAGGAGCAGCGAGTCTGAAGTACTTTGTAGACTGCAGGGTAGCTGGTGAAGGTGCAGCTAGTCTGAAGTACTTTGTAGACTGCAGGGTAGCTGGTGGAGGTGCAGCTAGTCTGAAGTACTTTGTAGACTGCAGGGTAGCTGGTGAAGGTGCAGCTAGTCTGAAGTACTTTGTAGACTGCAGGGTAGCTGGTGGAGGTGCAGCTAGTCTGAAGTACTTTGTAGACTGCAGGGTAGCTGGTGAAGGTGCAGCTAGTCTGAAGTACTTTGTAGACTGCAGGGTAGCTGGTGGAGGTGCAGCTAGTCTGAAGTACTTTGTAGACTGCAGGGTAGCTGGTGAAGGTGCAGCTAGTCTGAAGTACTTTGTAGACTGCAGGGTAGCTGGTGGAGGTGCAGCTAGTCTGAAGTACTTTGTAGACTGCAGGGTAGCTGGTGGAGGTGCAGCTAGTCTGAAGTACTTTGTAGACTGCAGGGTAGCTGGTGGAGGTGCAGCCAGTCTGAAGTACTTTGTAGACTGCAGGGTAGCTGGTGGAGGTGCAGCTAGTCTGAAGTACTTTGTAGACTGCAGGGTAGCTGGTGGAGGTGCAGCTAGTCTGAAGTACTTTGTAGACTGCAGGGTAGCTGGTGGATTCACTCCAGGTGGAACTAAAGTCTGATTCAACACTTGGTTAGATTTCACATCCTTCATCCACCTCTGAGAAGTAACTAAAGGTATTAAATACATGTAGTGGAGTAGAAGTACACCATGTACCTCTGAACTGTAGTGGAGTAGAAGTACAAAGTAGCAAAACATGGAAATACTCACAAGTATCTCAAAATAGTAGTTAAAGGTGGGGTAGGTAAGTTTGAGAAACCGGCTCGAGATGCACTTGTTGTTATATTCCATGGAATGCTCTTAACATCCGATAGCAATGAATATCTGAAGTGCTTTGACAACAAATCCATAAAACATCATCTGTGGAAGCCGTAGCGCTGTAAAAAGCACGACCAATCATCTGAGCCGGCCCGGCTAAAGTAACTGGATGGCCTACCTGCCTGTCAGCCTTCCATCGGGGCACAAACTTATCTCTGCCCTCATTGGTCACGTTCGTGCGTGTTGGAGGAGGGGCTCTGTGAGGAAGTGGCAGATTTTTTCCGGCTGTGTATTTTCAAATTCTAGCGCACTCAAGCTGCTTTCTCCAAAACTACCTCCCTACCTTTAAGTCCAGTACTTGAGTAAATGTGTTTAGTTACTTTACTACCTTTGAAACACTTTCAGAGAAGCTAACTGAAGCACAATGACCCGCCATGGAAAGAACTGCACGGCTGGAGCTGTGTATACTTACCACGAGAAGAAGAAGGACACAGGTGAGGACCAGGTCAGGCTACACTGAACACACTCTGACTGCCACCCACTGCAATGACTCGGTTCACACACACACACACACACACACACACACACACCTCACTAAAATGCAGCAACGGTGAAATGGATCGTTCTAAATATAGGTTGAGTCAGACACTGGTAGTATTCCCTCCCCTTGTAAAGAAAGCCCTCACAGAGTTCTCCTCATGTTCGATACCTGCTGCTGACTGTCCAGAATGTTTATCATTCAGTCTTTCTGTACAGAAGAACAATCAGCATGTCAGTAGTCCTGACAACATCCTTTTCAAACGAACAAGAGTCGGAAATCATTTTGTGTGGTCGCTACATTTAAACACATTCACTCATTTATTTCACTGCAGGTGAGACTCATTGTAGCTATTTACAGGAAGAAGATAATATTGATGTATTTATTTAAGTGTGTGTCCCCCCGTGTGTGTGTATGTGTCCGTGTGTGTCCTGCTCAGCGGCGTCTGGTTACGGAACTCAGAGCATCCGGCTGGGCAAAGATGCCATCAAAGACTTCGACTGCTGCTGCCTGTCCCTGCAGCCTTGTCAGGACCCCGTGATGACGTACGGTTCTTTCAGCACACACGCACACACTGCACCTTGACATGTGACACGTGTATAAACTATGACTCCTGGTTTCTCTTGCTGTCCTCAGTCCAGATGGTTTCTTGTATGAGAAACAGGCCATTCTTGAATACATTTTGCACCACAAGACAGAAACTGCCAAAAGGATGAAGGTAAGCCCTGCCTGTCTGTCTCCGAGCTTCTGCACACTGCAGACACGACTGATTGTTCCTGGAGCAACAGAAGCTTCTTCTTATTACACTGTTACAGTATTTAGCTAACGCTTTGATCCAAAGCGACTCCAAGACAATCCGTACTGTAGACATGCCACCGGTAGCATCTTCATTCGGCTCATTACCAGAACGGCATCACTGGCCACCACCAGCAACAAGTGGGACGGGAATATATTTGATCCATTTGTGTTGTCGGTCAACACAGCCTGTAGAGAATAGCTTTTAATCAGGCTTAGAAAAATACTACCTGATGACCAGCAGTCATTCCCAATCTGTTGCATGTGTGAAATGGTCTCACAAGAGGAGCACATCTAGGATTCGTGCAAAAAAGGAACTTGCTTTTCACAATTGAAAATGATTGATCACAGAGAAAAGTCCTTAACGGAATGGCACACAGCCATGACCAGCTGAGCACAGAGAGCACTGACCTCTATCAGGCGTCTGTATGAGGATGGGTATGTTCTTCACGTTTAAGTCAAATGTGTGTTTATGATGCGCATCAACAAATGTTAAATTACAAAAAAGATTTAGCTTCTTTCTGTAAAATAAAGGAAGTTCTCTTTACTTGGATAAAATGACACGCTGTGTTTCCTCCTCTCATTGTGCAGGCGTATGAGAAGCAGAAGCAGGCGCAGAAGAGCAGCAGCCAGCTGGAGTCCAAGTCCGAGGAGCGCGAGAGGGTGGAGCGCTTTAAAACCAAAGAGAACAGCATCGTGTCCAAACCCATCAACCCCTTCACCTCCGGTATGTCCCAACCTGCGTGTGCTGTCTACTAGGGATGCCAGTGATTATTTGATTATTCGAATATTCGTTACAGTCTCCATAATCGAATATTATTTTTAAAAATCGATATTATTTATATATATTTTTATTATTATTTATGATTTTTTTTTCCTGCCTTAGTTTCAACCAATATATATATATAAATATATATATGCTAATAATAGTAATAGTATTAATAATTGTAAATATCCATTGGTCACACCACCAGTTTGTTTTCCTGTAAACTTGGAGGAAGCCTGCGTGCAGAGCAGACTGCTGCTGCAGCTACTACACACCGACCCCGCCCCCCCCCTCTCCCTCACACCGACCCCGCCCCCCCTCTCCCTCACACCGACCCCACCCCCCCTCTCCCTCACACCGACCCCGCCCCCCCTCTCCCTCACACCGACCCCTCTCCCTCACACCGACCCCACCCCCCCCCTCTCCCTCACACCGACCCCACCCCCCCCTCTCCCTCACACCGACCCCGCCCGCCCTCTCCCTCACACGTGCGACTAAAGATGAACAAAGCGGCAGGTATAAAGAGTTCCTCCTCGTGGAACTACTTCGAACTTACAAGTCCAAAGGAAGTTAAATGCAAGCTCTGCGAAAAGACGTTGGTCTATCACAGCTCAACCTCAACGATGCGTTGGCATTTGAGTGCGAAGCCAAAGAGGTTACAGAGAAAGACGCAGCACAGCTGGCCATTACCAACTTCACTTCAAGGCCACGTCGCTGTGATGACATGCGTGTATGTTTGTTGTTTGTTAAACATGTTCCAGTAAAGAACACAACGGAATTCCTTTTGTCTGAGTTTTTTTTTCTCTCTCCCGCGGGGGGGCGGGGGCGGTGGCGGTCGAATAATCGATTATTATTCGCCAGGGCTGCCGAATAATCGATTTTGATCATGGTCAGTTTCTGGCAACCCTACTGTCTACCTGCTGACTACCTGCTGACTGCCTGCTGACTGCCTGCTGACTACCTGCTGACTACCTGCTGACTACCTGCTGACTACCTGCTGACTGCCTGCTGACTACCTGCTGACTGCCTGCTGACTGCCTGCTGACTGCCTGCTGACTACCTGCTGACTGCCTGCTGACTACCTGCTGACTGCCTGCTGACTGCCTGCTGACTGCCTGCTGACTACCTGCTGACTACCTGCTGACTACCTGCTGACTGCCTGCTGACTGCCTGCTGACTACCTGCTGACTGCCTGCTGACTGCCTGCTGACTACCTGCTGACTGCCTGCTGACTACCTGCTGACTGCCTGCTGACTGCCTGCTGACTACCTGCTGACTGCCTGCTGACTACCTGCTGACTACCTGCTGACTACCTGCTGACTGCCTGCTGACTGCCTGCTGACTACCTGCTGACTACCTGCTGACTGCCTGCTGACTGCCTGCTGACTGCCTGCTGACTACCTGCTGACTGCCTGCTGACTGCCTGCTGACTGCCTGCTGACTGCCTGCTGACTGCCTGCTGACTACCTGCTGACTGCCTGCTGACTACCTGCTGACTACCTGCTGACTACCTGCTGACTGCCTGCTGACTGCCTGCTGACTGCCTGCTGACTGCCTGCTGACTGCCTGCTGTCTGACGTGCTCTGTGTCCGTGTGAGCCCAGGCCGGTGAAGCTCGCCGCTGCTTGGGTCCTGATGCGTGTTGTTCCCGTGTGAAACTAGGAGCTGTCCCAGGACGCCTCATCTGCTGAAACACTGAACTCTTCCTAGATGTTTGACTCCCTTAAATTTCATGAACGTATTTCTTTATTAAGAAAACAATGGCGTCCACGATGAGCTTAAATGGAGCCTCGTCCAATGGACAGCATCTGGCTGAGACTGGCACAGTGTGTTCTCTCGTGGCTCAGACCACCACCCGTCAGAGTGGAAGTCGTGTTCTCCATTTGAAAACGCAGCAGTGGTGAAGTGCAGAGAGGACACATGGCTGCCAAACGCACCTTGTTAGTGCACAGCTCACCAGAGCACTGACGGCATGCACACAGGAAGCGTCCTGCAGTGGACGTGGTTTGATGTCGCTGTTGCCCTTGCCCCGATGACTTGTTTTAAAAAGCAGATCGATTACTTGCAGTGTAAAGACTGTAGCAGTGTTCCCTCTCAGGGCAGAACCCGGGTGGAGAGAAGAGCCAGACCCACGCAGCAGAGTCCTCCAGCTCCGCCCCCGTTGCCTCCTCCAGCCAGAGCCTGCCCTGCTTCTGGGTACCCTCCCTGACCCCCCAGTCCAAGCCCACCCTGCTCAAGAAGCCTGTGAGTCTGCTCCGACAAACAGCTGTTGTTCACTGTTTACTAACGGACACTGACTTCATGGAAACAGTGACTGAGTGGTTTGTGTGTCCTCAGAAGCCGTCTATCTGTTAGAAATGTATTGTATGCAGAGAACTCCAGCACGTAGAAACTGCCGGAAGCTACCTTCCGTGTGTGTCATGATGTTCTCCGTGTGTGTTTAGAGTATCAGTTGAATGTGACACGGAGGCAGGCTGACCCTGGACCCAAAGTCAACATGTGTTTAACTCTGTCCCCGTGTCTTTCAGAGTAGGACTGTGTTGTGTCCCATGTCAGGACGACCTATTAAGATGAATGAGCTGATCACGGTGCGCTTCACGGCCCTGGACCCCAGCCTGGACCGGGTGGCCCTGCTCACCCGTCAGGTCAGTCCTCTCAGCCCGCGACTCGTCCCCTCCTCTTGTCGTCTGGATTCAATCAACAACAACCTATTCTGTCAAATGTCAAATGTTGCAATAATCGGCGTCCGATGTTCCAATATGTCCTGAACGCGTCACCACGCCGAGTTCAGCTTAAACCAAGGCCACCTCAGCATGACCATCGCTCTGCCTGGCGCCGTCATGGACGTATAAAGACAACGTCCGCACGTTAACTCCATGAAGCATTTGGTTGTTTATCCGTCGGTTTCAGTGAAAGTCGTTCCAGCGTCTGCTGCAAGAGGACATGTTGCAGAGCCACGTTAATGCGTGAGCCAGAGTTCCTGTTGGAATATTTTTTTGCCGGTCAAAATGTCCGTTAAAGTTGAAATCTTCCAGACACAATGAGAAAAGTGCCGGTCAAAGGGCTTCTTTGTTATTTATTGAGCTTTAAAACAAATTGATATGATTGGATATTAAACAAACTAATTCTAGCAGATTAACTACATTATTCAAAAGTGAACAGTAACTTACAATAACACGGAATAATAAACAGAGCGCTCTCCCTCTCCTGACAGCCTGTCAGTCTCATGCAGCTCGCGGATCAGTAATGAGCGACCCGACAGTGAAACTAAACATATCTATAACTAGTTTAGCTAGTTTGAGAGTAATTAAAATAGCTACGTGTGATATTCTAACCTGCAGTGTGTGTTTTGTTCCGCTCACCGCTGCATGTGATGCAGAGCTGCGTGTCGAGTCTCGACTCGTCAGCAGCAGCTGATCTCTCTCTCCGTCAGATTAGACTTCACTCGCGTGTATGTCCACATCGATCAGATCCAGCTAGTTCTAGCTAATGATAGGACTACCTGCTTATTAAAAGACAACTACACAATAAGCGTCGCTATGCAACCGGGTGAGTCCGCATTTGTTTACATGCCCACCGGAACCCAAAGGCATTACCAACAGATCAACGCACAATCAACCCATCCAGGACATCTCGTTAGAATGGACTCTTCTTGTCTGTCACATAAATGGCGCAAGTTGCGCAACTGATGCGGTATTGCGCTAAACGGAAATTTTGAACGGACACTTTGACCGGAGAGATTTAGATTTGCCGGTCTTCAGCAGATTTTACCGGTCGTAGTCCGGTAATTACCGGCTAACGGGAACTCTGGCGTGTGGGCGTGGTTAAATGTAAATATACAGTGGGCGTGGTTAAATGATAGAAGCAGGACACTTTGATGGAGCGCAGCTCAGCTTCTCTGTGACATCATGGTCAAAGGTTGTCCATGTGACGGGGCAGATGTCTCCTCTTTAATGCTGTCTTGTCTCTACAGGACAGGTATGTGTGTGCAGTGACCAGAGACGTGCTTGGCAACAGTGTTCCCTGCACTGTCCTGCGGCCCTCGTGAGTGTCCACGTGTCTCTCTGTCATGTCCACATGTCATGTCCTCTGGTGTCGCTGACTCTCTGTCCTGTGTGCAGGGGGGCTGTGGTGACCCAGGAGTGTGTGGAGAAGCTGATCAAGAAGGATATGCTGGATCCTCTGAGCGGGGACAAACTGTCCGACAGGGACCTCATTCCCCTGCAGAGGGTATGTGTCTGTCTCTGATGTCTAACTGAAGCTGTCCTGTCTCTCCTGCTGGAGCTGATCGTGTTCTCTGTTCTGACAGGGGGGAACAGGCTTCGCAGCCTCCGGGGTGGACCTCCGGGCCAAAGAGGCCCGTCCAGTGATGATGGTGTGAGGGGACTTTACTGTTCTTGTTTGAAATATCTGCAGGCTTATCTTTCCTGTTCCTGCAGGTAACACTGGGAGGCTTTTTTCTATCATGCAGTTAAAAACAATACATTTGATATCGTCTAAATTACATTTCTTTCTGTTTTTAACCCGACCATGTTTTAAAAGATAGAACTGATCAGTGGATTCTGCAGAACTGATCCTGAGCTTAGTCTGTCTTTTCAAACTGAAGCTCATTTTGAGACATCAGAGCAGAATTGTATAGACAGATTATTTTTGATCATTGTTGCTGTACAAATAAAATAAAGGATTTTCATCATAAACCCTCCAACTGTAGTGACGCTGAGATAAGTGAGACGTTCAGGGACTGTGTGTTCCTCTGTTGTATGTGATGGACATGTCACTGCCACTGTTTCCATTAAATTGGTTATTATTCATTGTTTGTTCTGATTTTCTTTGACGACACTCAACACTATACTCTTAAATCATTTCCACAGAGATCTAAGCTGTAAAGGATCACATTAAGAGAGTTTCAAGTCATTTTAATTGAACCTTAAACATCAAATGAAACACTGGATCGTCTGGAGTTTCAGCGGTGACATGAACTCCTCATGCGGCGTCCTCGTCCCCTGAGCAGCAGCAGCAGCAGCTGACCCGAGCTCTGCAGGGCTGGCTTTTTGTAACGGCTAGATGTATTTGCAGAACACCATGAAACATTGATTCTGTGCTGCTCTTTTCACAGTTCATCGTGCTCGTCCAGCCGCATCCCTCCGAAGTCCGTGATGGTGCTGGTTATGATGTAGTGGCTGTTGTCCAGCAGCTCAGAGAGTGTCAGAAGGCCATCCTGACAGTGGAGCACATGGAGGGAAGAGCATTAATACACGTGATGGAGGGCTGAAGTAGACAGGGGCAATCCTATATGTAAGCCCCTGGGGCCCCCCTGTAAAGCCTTCCTGAGACAAAACCGAGTACTGGCTAATGGTGCAAAATAAATTCTGTGTTCTTATTTCATAGCTGCTATAAATCATTTACTTCATCAGTCAATGATTGTGTGAATGGCAGATCAATCGCAGCCAAAGACAAGATGTGCTGGTGTTGAGATAGCGATGCACTTCGTCTGCTGGCAGGTCAGGAAGTCTTCCTATTTAATGCTAGAGAAATGGTCAGGGTCACAAGCGTTATGAGAAGAGGGCTTCAGTGTCTCACTGATCGTAACTGGACGTATCAAGGTTAGCACACAAGGAAAACTGCATATTTAGAAAAAAATGACTTTAATATCAAATGCCAATAACTTTTCAACTCACCTTCTGTACCCCTCTTCCAATTGTGCATTTCATACACATCAAATGTTCCCATGCACACGTGAACCTCGGATACAACTCTATGCTGATGTGTGCTTTCTGTTGGAGGGAAACCTTCATAGCCTAGCATTGTGTTAGCTGGATGCTAGTTCATGTCAGACTTTATCCAGTGTTCTCACGTTTCCTGGACAACAGGATAATATAATCGTTGGGGATATGCACCAGTGTGAGAAAATGAATTTGAGAGAACTGTGTAGGATCCTCAGTATCGCCTGTACACATTGTGTGAGTGCATGATGTAGGTGCAAGTGTAAACATGGCAACACGATCATAACCCAGAGTCGCATCCTTACTTTACTAAGTCCCCCAAAGCCACAGTAACAGAATCCTAACCCGATGATCTTGTGATGACTCATCAGAGTTCGTCGTGTCTCTTCGTTAAGTCTTCGCCATAATTGGTGACCTGGCTGCCCACAAACATGTTCCAGTTGGCTAGAATCTCCTTCTTGGTTATTTTCTGGTCCTTGTGTTTGATCACCAGATTCCATCCAACAGGTTGATTGGTTTAAGATTTGAAGAAGAGGAGGAGGGGAAACATGAGGAGAGACAAACGGGAGGCAGACAGAAGCGTGTTGATAATTAAACCACAATTACCCAATTATTTGCGCCATGTTAACTCATATTCTGCGCAGACAAGTTATGAATTACATTCATTAAATTACACAGGTATGTAAGGTTCATTATACAACGGACAAGTCAAATCAAGCAATCTGATCGTGATATAATGAGCGTATATCACGGGTAGGATTGTAGTTACTTTTCACAAGTCATGTATCCCTCCGCGTCTGAGAAAAGCTACAACCGTTACGTTACGTCCGTTACGAAACTAACTAGGCCTAACTAACAAAGCTTAAGATGGAAACATCTAAGGCTAACTTGGACCTCCGGGGTGGTCTTACTATGGAGGAGTGGATTGAGCAGTGCCTCTCTCCAGAAAGCACCTAAACGACGACATGCAGAGCTACGTGAGGAGCAGGTTGACCAACTGGAAAAGTAGCACCATTCAAGCTTTCTGATGCGGGTCTTGAAAGCAGAGACATGATGAGCGTTAGTGGCCACAGGTGCGAAAGCTCTCTCCAGAGCGACTGGAAGCCGAATCTTATGGGGGGTATTCCCTATCTTTATTCAAGAGCGTGGTATTTCAATTTGAGAGCATACTTTATTGATTTCTTTCCTTCAAACCCTGTCCTCGCACTCAAATAGTGCTGCTTGCACTTAGATGTGCTCTGCTTCTGCTCAAACTGTACGCTTGCACTCAGATATATTGCTGTTTACAGATTTTTTGTGCAAATCCCTCAACCAATAGGAGGCCAGGTGTCCTTGCGGGTGCGTTCGCTTTACTTATTACAGCGTCCCGTAAGGGCGGTTACTCTTTGTTTTATAAACTCCCGCCCTCCACGGCTTTATAACCTAGCATGTACGGCACTTGTTTTATTTTAGTCCCAGTCCGCCACTGAACGTAGCTATTATGTAAGGTGTATATATATATATATATATTTATATATATATATAATAACTGTGCTTACCCCCCCCCCAAAACAAGTTGTACATGTTAGGTCTCTTACGGGACGCTGTAATAAGTAAAGCGAACGCATCCGCAAGGACACCTGGCCTCCTATTGGTTGAGGGATTTTGACAGGATTAGTTTCGAGTGCGCACAGAATAAATCTGAGAGTAGAAGACATCTGTAAACAGCAATATATCTGAGTGCAAGCAGAGACAATCTAAGTGCAAGCAGGCACTATTTGAGTGCGAGGACAGGGTTTGAGGGAAAGAAATACATAAAGTATGCTCTCAAATTTAAATACCACGCTCTTGAATAAAGATAGGGAATAACCCCCAGAAATCACAGGGACCGGAGGAAGTGGAGCAACATTCTCGCCACGCCAAGCAACAGCCGAGTACAACCTCAGCCTGTACAAGTAACCTCGTAAGCCATGCTACTGATGCTGGACAGGTTTTCAGTGGCTGCACAATAAACGGCAACATACACATTAATGTGAATACATAGTATTCAATACTCTGTCTAATATGTTCGCTAGCTGTTAGTGTTGTTGCATAGCAACCACCTCGCACCTCGTTTTGTGCAGAAAATAAAAGGCACTATTTTATTTTGAACATCATTATTTACTAATACAAACTATTTAAATTAGAGTCTATTTTTCTTTCATATTGCCACACTCGGTAACCGTTTTATAAAAGCAATATACCACGGCCTGTCGTCGGGCCGAACCACGCCCCTTAACGGTGATATAATGACCATACCACGGCCTGTCGTGAGCTATTGCTTAATTATACTGTCTGTATAGAAGAGTATATCACTACAGTATGCCGTTGTATGTGCTCTGCACATTTAATCCATGTTACAGTTGGAGATGGTCCTGTTTTTAGCTCAGCCTAAGTTCAATGTTCTTTTTATTGTCGTTATAATTTGTGTACCTAATAAACTGCTGCTAAAGGTGAATCTTATTTCATACATATAAGGAGGTAGCTGGTGTTTATATTATTCTTTGTCAACAAATCAAATGAAAAGACCACAGCTAACTAACCTATTTATGTATATGATATATAACATATGAAACGCTCTGACACTGCTGCAGAGTCTGGCTGGCAGGCCTTGAGTTTCTCCTAAATGCACACACTCCATCTTCGGCTCTCACATGTAAAGTTTGTTATTTAAAATAAGATTCAGAATCTGCTCAGCGGATCTCAAGCTGGAGAAAATAGCACATATGTTGGGGACTATTTTCAGTAGCGGATTGCCTGATATTTGGGGGCCAGTGTATGTGGGACGCAAAACAAACGACTGTGTTTGTTCATGGAAAAGAAGACCCTTGTCCCATCAATAAAATAAAGAATATATCCAGCCCTGCCATAGTTTATATCCCTAAATAAACTATATGTAGAAGATCGAAATTCCAATATTCCACATTTCTTAAAGCACCTAGTCATCTGGTTGAAACGTTGCCCACCACAGAGCTCTTACAATGGATGCTTTGCTAACGACGGCATCGGCGCTACGAAACGCACACTCTCTTAACAACGTGTGTTCACTCTCTGCTGCTGCTCGCTGCGTCAGCGCCCCATGTGGCGGAGTGTGAGAGCAGCGGTACCTTGTCGGTGTCCGTCTCCTGGATCAGGTGTTTGGCCTCATTGTCTGCGTGGTCCACATCTCCGGGCAGAACCCAATGCGCCACCTCATCGTTATGCAGGTACCCATCCTGCAGACACACAGACGCTTACTGAGGAGCTTCTGAAGAGCTATTACGTGTTCAATGTCCTATTGCTGTCGGCCATTATTACACAGGGAGGTGTGAGGGGGATCGAAGACATCCAGTCGACGGGCACTTAGCTTGAGGTGTATTGCGTTAGTTGTACACGACCAGTTTCCAGTGTTATGGGTTATTGCTGAGTGGGTATGCTAAGAGCCGTGTCCGGTAACCTTCAACCCTATGTATACACACTTTGATCAGCTGATCTCCTCACCACGTGTTCATAATATTACATACTGCATCTAAACAACATAACATACTCCCCATCCAAAAAAAAGTCACCAACTGGATTTAAGTTATCCAATCAGTGAGAGCCTCCCATTGGATAGCTACGGCAGGGATCTCCTGCAGGTCGATCTCAATGGGACCAGTCTGGTTAATAAAGGTGTGTGTCAGCTGGCAACACGTTATGTAACCCTAGCTGTGCTTCGCGTCTCGTTTATTGGACAGCCCTGTTGGAAGGCACATCCTGTGGTCCTGGGGGTGTTGGTCAGTTTCAGGAGGTCACGTGAGTGGCCTGCATCACAAAGACAACAACTAAGGAGATTGCTGAGACTACTCAAATGGGAACTGTCCAACGCATTATCAAAACAAATCAATTATACAATCATACGCAAAGCCAAAGGTGGTCCAACTAAATATTCGTGTGTTCAACTTTCTGTTGGGACGGGCAGTGTAGTATGCCAACGATACATGCAGATGGCTCCTACGCCCTCAGAAGGTTAGGGCGGAGGACGTAGGAGCCAAGTGAATATGTAAATATGGTATTTATACAATAAATCTTAGAATATTTAATGTTCTTATAATTAGCTCCAACAGCTGTCTGATTAAAATGCTGCTTATGTGTTCATAATTCAGTTATTCCTTTGATTATAACAATCAAAGGAATCATAATCTCTCTCTCTCTCTCTCTCTCTCTCTCTCTCTCTCTCTCTCTCTCTCTGTCCCTCTGTCTCGGTCTCACCTGTCGTACAGTGACCACATGTTCTGTTCTCTTTTGGTCTCTCTCTCTCTCCCTCTGTCTCGGTCTCACCTGTCGTACAGTGACCACATGTTCTGTTCTCTTTTGGTCTCTCTCTCTCTCCCTCTGTCTCGGTCTCACCTGTCGTACAGTGACCACATGTTCTGTTCTCTTTTGGTCTCTCTCTCTCTCCCTCTGTCTCGGTCTCACCTGTCGTACAGTGACCACATGTTCTGTTCTCTTTTGGTCTCTCTCTCTCTCCCTCTGTCTCGGTCTCACCTGTCGTACAGTGACCACATGTTCTGTTCTCTTTTGGTCTCTCTCTCTCTCCCTCTGTCTCGGTCTCACCTGTCGTACAGTGACCACATGTTCTGTTCTCTTTTGGTTGCCAGGATCTTTTGAGTCTTCCTGTTTCGATTGCCAGTTTGCGGTCACTGAGCCTCTACTTGGTTAGGATCTGTCTCTGCTTTCTATCTCTGACAGCAGAGAGATATTCTGCAAGCTCGTACTCTCTGTTTAGAGCCAGGTAACATTCTAATCTGCTTTGGCTTCTCGTCTCGTCTTCCCAATGTTGTAAATAGTTGTCTTTACATTGTGCTATAATGCGTTTGACTGTGATTGGTGTTTGGAGAGCAGTGCTGCTGAGAGACGGGTCAGAGTGGCTCTGAGAGGGGGCAGCTAGCCTCAGCACCAGCTGCCATAGGGGACTCTTCTCTGGGTCAGCTCTTGGCTCTGAGAGGGGGCAGCTAGCCTCAGCACCAGCTGCCATAGGGACTCTTCTCTGGGTCAGCTCTTGGCTCTGAGAGGGGGCAGCTAGCCTCAGCACCAGCTGCCATAGGGGACTCTTCTCTGGGTCAGCTCTTGGCTCTGAGAGGGGGCAGCTAGCCTCAGCACCAGCTGCCATAGGGACTCTTCTCTGGGTCAGCTCTTGGCTCTGAGAGGGGGCAGCTAGCCTCAGCACCAGCTGCCATAGGGGACTCTTCTCTGGGTCAGCTCTTGGCTCTGAGAGGGGGCAGCTAGCCTCAGCACCAGCTGCCATAGGGGACTCTTCTCTGGGTCAGCTCTTGGCTCTGAGAGGGGGCAGCTAGCCTCAGCACCAGCTGCCATAGGGGACTCTTCTCTGGGTCAGCTCTTGGCTCTGAGAGGGGGCAGCTAGCCTCAGCACCAGCTGCCATAGGGGACTCTTCTCTGGGTCAGCTCTTGGCTCTGAGAGGGGGCAGCTAGCCTCAGCACCAGCTGCCATAGGGACTCTTCTCTGGGTCAGCTCTTGGCTCTGAGAGGGGGCAGCTAGCCTCAGCACCAGCTGCCATAGGGACTCTTCTCTGGGTCAGCTCTTGGCTCTGGAGGGCTTTGGAGTGGAGGGTGTCTCGGGGGCTGGATCTAAGGTGGTTACAGAATGTTAGTGCTCTCTTCTGAGTGGTGATGATCAGAGGGTATCTGCCTAATTCTGCTCTACATGCATTTGTTGGTGTTTTCCTCTGAACACGTAAAATGTATCTGCAGAATTCTGCATGTAAAGACTCTGTTGGATGTTTGTCCCAGCGGGCATAGCTCTGGTGACTGAGTGGACCCCACACTTCACTACCGTACAGCGCAATGGGCTGGATCACACTATCAAAGATTTTGAGCCAGATTTTAACTGGAATTTGGACATTATAAAATGTTCTCTTAATTGCATTTAGAGCTCTTCTGGCTTTTTCTTTGAGTGCATTCACTGCCATGTTGAAACTTCCCGATGCTGTTATGGTTAAACCGAGGTAGGTATAACTCGTACTATGTTCGATGATATGATCTCTCTCTCTCTCTCTCTCTCTCTCTCTCTCTCTCTCTCTCTCTCTCTCTCTGTCTCTGTCTCTCTGTCTCTCTCTCTGTCTCTGTCTCTCTGTCTCTCTCTCTCTCTCTCTGTCTCTCTCTCTGTCTCTCTCTCTGTCTCTGTCTCTCTCTCTCTCTCTCTCTCTCTCTCTCTCTCTCTCTCTCTGTCTCTCTCTTTCTCTCTCTCTCTCTCTCTCTCTCTGTCTCTCTGTCTCTCTCTCTCTCTCTCTCTCTCTCTCTCTCTCTGTCTCTCTCTGTCTCTCTCTGTCTCTCTCTGTCTCTGTCTCTCTCTGTCTCTCTCTGTGTCTGTCTGTCTGTCTGTCTCTCTGTCCGTCCGTCCGTGTTACCTTATTGGTGTCTCTGAACTCATGGAAGTTCTTCTTCTCGGTCTGCACCCAGTCGGGCTCGCTCTCCCCGTTCTCTGGAGAGAACATGTCCCCTGTGGAGCAGCACACACACATTCAGAACAGGTGGCTGATGGGCAGAGATGGGGTCGTTACTAAAAAAAAGTAATATATTACACATTACATATTACTTTAAAAAACATACCGCAAAAAACATGCACACCGCAGCCGAGCACGTACATGCGTGAGTGGCAATAACTCTCCTTACCAGCAGGCTGCGGTAGTGTGTATTCGTCATTCAAAACAGGCAACAACCGGAAAACAGAGAAGAAGAACAGACTACGTGTGTAATAAATAAACAACAGCTATGTGCGTTAGCTTAACCTTAGCATGTGTTCTTTGCAGGTGTTTGTTGAGGTTTGATTATGACTGATTTTAGAAAGTAACGAAGTAACGCGTGTCGGTGCAATGTTAGTAACTGTAGTGTGATTACTGAATTATAAAAGTTGCGCGTTACACTACTCCGTTACAGACAAAGTAATATAATTACAGTAACACCCAACTCTGCTGATGGGAAAGGAGGGAACCGTACCGACAGTGGTGTAATTTAACTAAGTGATTACTCAAGCACTGTACTTCAGTAAAAAAATGAAATACTTGTACTTAACTTCAGTATTTCACATTATGCTTCTTTATTTAGTTACTTTGAAGATTTAGGTTATTATTACAATTTTTTTAAATCGACAAATGATTATATGCATAATATTAGTATGGGTTAAGCTATCCAGTAGTGTGTAAAGTAATGAAATAACCCCTATATTTACGAAGCAATGAACACATTAACGCACCCATCATTTTATAAAATGATAGAAATATAGCTGGTGCTAAAAAAGCCATTTTGCGTAACGAGGACTTTTGGTACTTAAAGTATGTTTTAATGCTAACACTTTTTAACTTTGACTTAAGGACAATTTGAATGCCATATGTAACTGAGTACTTGTACACAGTAGTGTTGCTACTTTTACTTCAGTAAAACAATCGGAGTAGTTCTTCCGCCTCTGCTTACCAATGTATTCATTTACGTCGATCTTTCCATCTCCGTTCTTATCAATGTCATCCACTGTTTCCTGAAAGAGAACACCAGTTAGTCTCATGGGGCAACACGTGAGAGAGAACACCAGTTAGTCTCATGGGGCAACACGTGAGAGAGAACACCAGTTCGTCTCATGGGGCAACACGTGAAAGAGAACACCAGTTAGTCTCATGGCGCAACACGTGAGAGAACACCAGTTAGCCTCATGGGGCAACACGTGAGAGAGAACACCAGTTAGTCTCATGGGGCAACACGTGAAAGAGAACACCAGTTAGTCTCATGGGGCAACACGTGAGAGAGAACACCAGTTAGTCTCATGGGGCAACACGTGAAAGAGAACACCAGTTAGTCTCATGGGGCAACACGTGAGAGAGAACACCAGTTAGTCTCATGGGGCAACACGTGAGCGAGAACACCAGTTAGTCTCATGGGGCAACACGTGAAAGAGAACACCAGTTAGTCTCATGGGGCAACACGTGAAGGAGAACACCAGTTAGTCTCATGGGGCAACACGTGAAAGAGAACACCAGTTAGTGTCATGGGGCAACACGTGAAAGAGAACACCAGTTAATCTCATGGGGCAACACGTGAAGGAGAACAGTTAGTCTCATGGGGCAACATGTGAAGGAGAACACCAGTTAGTCTCATGGGGCAACACGTGAAAGAGAACACCAGTTAGTCTCATGGGGCAACACGTGAAAGAGAACACCAGTTAGTCTCATGGGGCAACACATGGAAGAGAACACTAGTTAATCTCATGGTGCAATACGTGAAGGAGAACACCAGTTAGTCTCATGGGGCAATACATGAAAGAGAACACCAGTTAGTCTCATGGGGCAACACGTGAAGGAGAACACCAGTTAGTCTCATGGGGCAACACATGAGAGAGAACACCAGTTAGTCTCATGGGGCAACACGTGAAGGAGAACACCAGTTAGTCTCATGGGGCAATACGTGAAGGAGAACACCAGTTAGTCTCATGGGGCAACACATGAGAGAGAACACCAGTTAGTCTCATGGGGCAACACATGAAATGTTTTTTGTCCAGGGTTTTGATATCCGGTGGACCTTTTTATTTGTAGACTGCCAGTAGAGAAAATGCGAGAAATAACAGTGTGAAATAAATGACACTAAATCATTGAGAAATGTTATCTTAACTGATTTACACATTTTTCAGCACTATATATTTGTCATGTACCAAATATTGGCATCAGGCATTAAAATAACCATATTGTCTGGCCACAAGTAACATGCACTGTCATCCCATGTTGGATGCTGGTCCGTTGCCATGGTGCAACCAGTACCTGCACCACCAAGTCTTTCATGTAGTCGAACTCCTCCGGGTGCAGGAAGGCAGTGAACTCCTCCCGGGTGGCCATATCGTCCCCGTCTCGATCAGCCGTCTTGAAGCGTCTTTCGTCCCGCTTCAGCATGGACCTATAGGTGGCCTTGTCCTCCACGTCATCAAACTCCTCACCTGGAAACACGAGTGAGATGTTTTGTGAGGCACTGTGAAGCATTTCAAAAACACACCGTATCTGTGAAGAAGTCTTTATTACAACTATGTTATACACACTTTACACACGTATATATTGTTGACCTTGGGATTGGATGACTGAATAATCTCACATCACACGTGTTTCACTTCTAATGGCTGGATAGAGGCAGAGGAAGTGGAAAGCGTCACACATCTCAGTAAGGGACCTTTGACTGGAACGGATCACTATTAGGGCCCAGTTTTTGGTGTGTGTGTGTGTGTATATGTGTGTGTATATGTGTGTGTGTGTGTGTGTGCGTGTGCGTGTGCGTGTGCGTGTGTGTGGCCCACAGAAGGGAAAGATGGATATATTGTACATTTAAGGTCAGCTAAGACTAGTGCTGCTCATCACTCTGGATATTCTGTCAGAACACAGGTTGTGAAGAGCTGATGTGTGTGACGTGACGTGGCAGCATTAAGAGAGTGGACGAATAGAAGATGCGTGTTTCCTCAGATAGTTGTAAATGCAGACCGTTAGACGGGTTAGAATGACGTTGTCCTTAGTTACCCAGGTAGAAGCCGAAGGTGGTGTTCTTGTACTCCTCCCAGGCTATCTTCCCGTCTTGATTCTTGTCGTAGTCCTTCCAGTGTTTGTTCACGTTCTCCTCGATGTACCTCCTCTGCCGGTGTTTGATCCAGTGGTGCAGCTCAGCGTGGCTGATGTAGCCGTCCTTATCGGTGTCGATCCGGACCACGATCATCCTGTGGAGAGAGTTATGGATAATGTTTACTAAGATATTCTGACTCCATGGGAAATAGAACCCCCAACCCTGACATTCTCAGCCCCCCTAGTGTGTGCATTAGAGAAGAGCCCCTGAAGCCAGAAGCAGCCGGTTAGAAAGATGAGGTCGGGGGACCTACGCCAGCTTGTCTTTGCTCTCCTCAGGCGTCAGCTGGCCGAAGGTCTTGGCCTCCTCCTTTCCCAGGAAGGCCTCGTGATCGTACTTGAAGCCATGAGAATCATCGTGGGCGCGGTCGCTCAGGTCCGCCTGGTGATGGACGCGCTTCTCCTGAGTGGGGACGGAGAGGGCGGCGGCCGCCAGCAGGCAGATGGAGGCCAGGGACCTCAGCAGCTTCATTCTACTTCTCGTTGGAGAAGACACAAAAGTCATTTGAACAACTCAGTAGACTATTAAAAAAGGTAAAAACGCAATACTTAAAGCATGAAACATTTTGACATAGTACAAATATTGTGTATTGGAACTTCTGTGTGGTACAGGATGAACAATACATTCAGAAGTCCTTCAACTGATTTGTGTTCAACAGAAAGAACACCCTGGATCAACAGAACCAGGTCAGATCAACTTAGAGATAGCTGTCTGAGGATGGTGACATCAGAGATAAAACATATACGTTCTACAAACATGTACACTTTTTAACGTTCAAATTGATAACAATCCATAATACGACAAAAGAAAATAGTACTTCATTGATCAGAATGTAGTGTAGTTCCCTCTGGCCCCTCATGAACCCCATCATTAAACACACACTAACAGATGTCCTTACTCTGCATTGTTACATGTATGACAGCTAAAAGCATGTCAGCCTTGGTTTTTCAATGTTCCCTTTTAGAGGAAAGAAACAATGTTCTCACCAGTTTCTCGAGAGCTTCTCGCAAAATCTCCTTCGCAGTGTGTGAACAGCAGATCAGTCCGCGTCGGCACTCTGTACCTTTAAATAACAACGTCATGAAGGCAGGGCTTGTTGTTCAGATAACCAATGAGTAACGCCTTAAAGGGGGCTCTAACCAATCCAAAGTAGGACACGGGAGTGAAATACTTTAGGATAAGTTCTTATTGGCTGTTAATCGCCACGTTGTCACACAACAGCAGAGCACCGAGGCGCGCTTTGCAATAGAGAGGCAACAACTGAGAGGAGTCATCTCAGGAGTCAGTGGACATGTCGGTGGAAGATGTTCAAAGTGAAGTAAAGGAGGCAAAGTAGTGGAAGTCACGAGGCTTAAAAGCAAACCGGGTGGCACACTCAAGGAAACATGATCAGTTCTCATTCAGTTTGAGAGAACCTTACTAAGGCAGTACAACTGGGATATCTGAACTTCATGGTTAGGGAGTACATCCATAGGCGGTGCGTGAGGCTCAGGTTTGGGAAGGCTACATCACTTTGTTTTACCTGACGCTGCCCGCCTCCGGCGTCTATAGAAAAGAGATCAACTCAGTGAAAGCACCGCCTGCTGAAAAACCAGAGCTCAGTGTGCGGAGTTTAAATCTATCAAGTCATATCACAGGAGAAAGGAAATACAGTTTAAACTGCTGCATGCAGAGAAGACGTCAGATCATCGATCATATAATATCATAGCCTATATTATCTCCTGATCTGAGTCACTGAGCCGTATCTGGCCGTGCAACACTCACAGCGTCACAGACTGGATGCAGAAGCATTATTTTAAGCAACACATTAAGTTGAGGAAACTCTGGAGTCAAATGTAATGAAAGTCAGATCCACTCGTGTCTTAGACGGGCCGTGACATCATAAACCTATACACTTTCAAACACTCGGTAGTTTATTTATTTTGTAACCAGTTGTTCTGTATTCACATTGCAGGTGGCTTGTATCCTGGATTATTATGTTTAAGTCATGGATGACTAATATTAGACACATATTAACTTTAAAGTTCATATTTGCTTCTATTAAGGATCAAGGAAATACAGTTTAAACTGCTGTATGAAAAGAAGACGCCGACGTGTCGCACTTATCATTCATATCACATTCAATCAGATCATCGATCATATAATATCATAATGTATCATATATCTCCTTACCTGATTCAGCTGAGCCGTATCTGGCCGTGCAACACTTACATTGTCACATAGGCCTTCTGGATGCAGAAGTATTATTTTAAGCAACACATTAAGTTTGACGAAATACTCAAGTCAAATGTAATTAAAGTCAGATCCACTTGTGTTTTTGACGGGCAGTGATATCATAATTGTTAATGTACGCACTCAGACACTTGTTCTGTCACCAGCTGTATTCCCCTAGCAGGTGCAGCTCTGTGGTATATCCTAGATTATATGTTTAAGTCATGGATGTTTAAAGTTCATATTTGTCTAATATTAGTTTACTTTTCATTAATGAAGTATGACGCTGCGCTAGGCAACACTTATCCATGTTTGTGATTGGTCAAATGTTGCTAACCCCGCTCCTTTCACGTGAACACGCTCTCAGCTGGAGAGAGAAACCCTGCTTGATTCACCGAGTTGATAACCAGCGTCGTAGGACCGCTTAGCGAGAGCGTGTTTGTTAGTTAGTGAAGATAACTCACACGTATCCAGGGTCTGTAGAACTGGCTTCGTAGCACAGGTAGCTGCACAGCAGCGCTAATGTCAAAGACACACACATTATACATTATATTTTTATTTTACCAGGATGCAGTGACAACAATATTTGGGAAGGCTTAGCCTTCCGTAGCCTACAGCACCCGCCGCCCCTGAACCTCTCATGAATGGAGCACACAGCGCAGCAGGGTAAAGGGCAGCAAGGCGTGCGAGATGCGGAGGACAACATGAGGGTGGGAAATGTGAAGAGGATGCAAAGGTTAAAGGTTGTAACTGCGGAGGAGATCACAGTGCTGCGTTTGGAGGATGGGAAGTGCAGAGAGGTGCAGAGAGAGGCCAGAGAGGTGCAGAGAGGTGCAGAGAGGTGCAGAGAGGTGCAGAGAGGGGCCAGAGAGAGGCCAGAGAGAGGCCAGAGAGGTGCAGAGAGGTGCAGAGAGAGGCCAGAGAGGGGCCAGAGAGAGGCCAGAGAGAGGCCAGAGAGGTGCAGAGAGGTGCAGAGAGAGGCCAGAGAGGGGCCAGAGAGAGGCCAGAGAGGGGCAGAGAGGTGCAGAGAGGTGCAGAGAGGTGCAGAGAGAGCCCAGAGAGGGGCCAGAGAGAGGCCAGAGAGAGGCCAGAGAGGTGCAGAGAGGTGCAGAGAGAGGCCAGAGAGGTGCAGGGAGAGGCCAGAGAGGTGCAGAGAGAGGTCAGAGAGGTGCAGAGAGAGGCCAGAGAGGTGCAGAGAGGTGCAGAGAGAGGCCAGAGAGGTGCAGAGAGGGGCCAGAGAGGTGCAGAGAGACGCCAGAGAGGTGCGGAGAGGTGCAGAGAGAGGCCAGAGAGAGGCCAGAGAGAGGCCAGAGAGAGGCCAGAGAGAGGCCAGAGAGAGGCCAGAGAGAGGCCAGAGAGAGGCCAGTGAGAGGCCAGAGAGATGCAGAGAGAGGCCAGAGAGGGGCCAGTGAGAGGCCAGAGAGATGCAGAGAGGGGCCAGAGAGAGGCCAGAGAGGGGCCAGAGAGATGCAGAGAGATGCAGAGAGATGCAGAGAGGGGCCAGTGAGAGGCCAGAGAGAGGCCAGAGAGAGGCCAGAGAGAGGCCAGTGAGAGGCCAGAGAGATGCAGAGAGGGGCCAGAGAGAGGCCAGAGAGAGGCCAGAGAGGTGCAGAGGGTTAAGATTACAAACAAAGGCAGGAACACACCTAAAAGTAATCTTCAAATCCAACCCCACAGCGCCACCAAGAGGAAAGAGGATGATGGTGTTCTAGGGACATAGCGTGTTGGTCTGTGTTTGATAACCGAGAAGGAGGCGAAATACACCCTGCGAGGAGGTTCGAGTCCCGCTCAATCCCCTGTATGTCAGAACCTTTATATATACAGTCTATGTCAGAACCTTTATATACCGTCTATGGTCAGAACCTTTATATACAGTCTGTGGTCAGAACCTTTATATACAGTCTATGTCAGAACCTTTATATACACAATCTGTGGTCAGAACCTTTATATATACAGTCTATGGCCAGAACCTTTATATACAGTCTATGGCCAGAACCTTTATATATACAGTCTATGGCCAGAACCTTTATATACAGTCTATGGCCAGAACCTTTATATACAGTCTATGGCCAGAACCTTTATATATACAGACTATGGCCAGAACCTTTATATACAGTCTATGGCCAGAACCTTTATATATAAAGTCTATGGCCAGAACCTTTATATACAGTCTGTGTTCAGAACCTTTATATACAGTCTATGGCCAGAACCTTTATATATACAGTCTGTGGTCAGAACCTTTATATACAGTCTATGGCCAGAACCTTTATATACAGTCTGTGGTCAGAACCTTTATATACAGTCTATGGCCAGAACCTTTATATACAGTCTATGGCCAGAACCTTTATATACAGTCTGTGGTCAGAACCTTTATATACAGTCTATGGCCAGAACCTTTATATACAGTCTATAACAGAACCTTTATAGATACAGTCTGTGGTCAGAACCTTTATATATACAGTCTATGGTCAGAACCTTTATATATACAGTCTATAGCCAGAACCTTTATATACAGTCTGTAATCAGAACTTTTATATACAGTCTATGGCCAGAACCTTTATATATACAGTCTATGTCAGAACCTTTATATATACAGTCTATGTCAGAACCTTTATATACAGTCTATGTCAGAACCTTTATATATACAGTCTATGGTCAGAACCTTTATATACAGTCTATGGTCAGAACCTTTATATAAACAGTCTATGGCCAGAACCTTTATATATACAGTCTATGGTCAGAACCTTTATATATACAGTCTATGGTCAGAACCTTTATATACAGTCTATGGCCAGAACCTTTATATACAGTCTTTGTTCAGAACCTTTATATATACAGTCTGTGGTCAGAACCTTTATATATACAGTCTATGGTCAGAACCTTTATATATACAGTCTATGCCAGAACCTTTATATACAGTCTGTGGTCAGAACCTTTTTATATACAGTCTATGGTCAGAACCTTTATATATACAGTCTGGTCAGAACCTTTATATATACAGTCTGGTCAGAACCTTTATATATACAGTCTATGTCAGAACCTTTATATATACAGTCTGTGGTCAGAACCTTTATATATACAGTCTATGGTCAGAACCTTTATATATACAGACTATGGCCAGAACCTTTATATACAGTCTATGGCCAGAACCTTTATATATAAAGTCTATGGCCAGAACCTTTATATACAGTCTGTGTTCAGAACCTTTATATACAGTCTATGGCCAGAACCTTTATATATACAGTCTGTGGTCAGAACCTTTATATACAGTCTATGGCCAGAACCTTTATATACAGTCTGTGGTCAGAACCTTTATATACAGTCTATGGCCAGAACCTTTATATACAGTCTATGGCCAGAACCTTTATATACAGTCTGTGGTCAGAACCTTTATATACAGTCTATGGCCAGAACCTTTATATACAGTCTATAACAGAACCTTTATAGATACAGTCTGTGGTCAGAACCTTTATATATACAGTCTATGGCCAGAACCTTTATATATACAGTCTATGGCCAGAACCTTTATATACAGTCTGTAATCAGAACTTTTATATACAGTCTATGGCCAGAACCTTTATATATACAGTCTATGTCAGAACCTTTATATACAGTCTATGGTCAGAACCTTTATATATACAGTCTATGCCAGAACCTTTATATACAGTCTGTGGTCAGAACCTTTTTATATACAGTCTATGGTCAGAACCTTTATATATACAGTCTGGTCAGAACCTTTATATATACAGTCTGGTCAGAACCTTTATATATACAGTCTATGGTCAGAACCTTTATATATACCGTCTGGTCAGAACCTTTATATATACAGTCTGGTTAGAACCTTTATATATACAGTCTGTGGTCAGAACCTTTATATATACAGAGTGTGGTCAGAACCTTTATATACAGTCTGTGGTCAGAACCTTTATATATACAGTCTGTGGTCAGAACCTTTATATATACAGTCTATGGTCAGAACCTTTATATATACCGTCTGGTCAGAACCTTTATATATACAGTCTGGTTAGAACCTTTATATATACAGTCTGGTCAGAACCTTTATATATACAGTCTGGTCAGAACCTTTATATATACAGTCTGGTCAGAACCTTTATATATTCAGTCTGGTCAGAACCTTTATATATACAGTCTGTGGTCAGAACCTTTATATATACAGTCTATGTCAGAACCTTTATATACCGTCTATGGTCAGAACCTTTATATACAGTCTGTGGTCAGAACCTTTATATACAGTCTATGTCAGAACCTTTATATACACAATCTGTGGTCAGAACCTTTATATATACAGTCTATGGCCAGAACCTTTATATACAGTCTATGGCCAGAACCTTTATATATACAGTCTATGGCCAGAACCTTTATATACAGTCTATGGCCAGAACCTTTATATATACAGACTATGGCCAGAACCTTTATATACAGTCTATGGCCAGAACCTTTATATATAAAGTCTATGGCCAGAACCTTTATATACAGTCTGTGTTCAGAACCTTTATATACAGTCTATGGCCAGAACCTTTATATATACAGTCTGTGGTCAGAACCTTTATATACAGTCTATGGCCAGAACCTTTATATACAGTCTGTGGTCAGAACCTTTATATACAGTCTATGGCCAGAACCTTTATATACAGTCTATGGCCAGAACCTTTATATACAGTCTGTGGTCAGAACCTTTATATACAGTCTATGGCCAGAACCTTTATATACAGTCTATAACAGAACCTTTATAGATACAGTCTGTGGTCAGAACCTTTATATATACAGTCTATGGTCAGAACCTTTATATATACAGTCTATGGCCAGAACCTTTATATACAGTCTGTAATCAGAACTTTTATATACAGTCTATGGCCAGAACCTTTATATATACAGTCTATGTCAGAACCTTTATATATACAGTCTATGTCAGAACCTTTATATACAGTCTATGTCAGAACCTTTATATATACAGTCTATGGTCAGAACCTTTATATACAGTCTATGGTCAGAACCTTTATATAAACAGTCTATGGCCAGAACCTTTATATATACAGTCTATGGTCAGAACCTTTATATATACAGTCTATGGTCAGAACCTTTATATACAGTCTATGGCCAGAACCTTTATATACAGTCTTTGTTCAGAACCTTTATATATACAGTCTGTGGTCAGAACCTTTATATATACAGTCTATGGTCAGAACCTTTATATATACAGTCTATGCCAGAACCTTTATATACAGTCTGTGGTCAGAACCTTTTTATATACAGTCTATGGTCAGAACCTTTATATATACAGTCTGGTCAGAACCTTTATATATACAGTCTGGTCAGAACCTTTATATATACAGTCTATGTCAGAACCTTTATATATACAGTCTGTGGTCAGAACCTTTATATATACAGTCTATGGTCAGAACCTTTATATATACAGACTATGGCCAGAACCTTTATATACAGTCTATGGCCAGAACCTTTATATATAAAGTCTATGGCCAGAACCTTTATATACAGTCTGTGTTCAGAACCTTTATATACAGTCTATGGCCAGAACCTTTATATATACAGTCTGTGGTCAGAACCTTTATATACAGTCTATGGCCAGAACCTTTATATACAGTCTGTGGTCAGAACCTTTATATACAGTCTATGGCCAGAACCTTTATATACAGTCTATGGCCAGAACCTTTATATACAGTCTGTGGTCAGAACCTTTATATACAGTCTATGGCCAGAACCTTTATATACAGTCTATAACAGAACCTTTATAGATACAGTCTGTGGTCAGAACCTTTATATATACAGTCTATGGCCAGAACCTTTATATATACAGTCTATGGCCAGAACCTTTATATACAGTCTGTAATCAGAACTTTTATATACAGTCTATGGCCAGAACCTTTATATATACAGTCTATGTCAGAACCTTTATATATACAGTCTATGTCAGAACCTTTATATACAGTCTATGTCAGAACCTTTATATATACAGTCTATGGTCAGAACCTTTATATACAGTCTACGGTCAGAACCTTTATATAAACAGTCTATGGCCAGAACCTTTATATATACAGTCTATGGTCAGAACCTTTATATATACAGTCTATGGTCAGAACCTTTATATACAGTCTATGGCCAGAACCTTTATATACAGTCTTTGTTCAGAACCTTTATATATACAGTCTGTGGTCAGAACCTTTATATATACAGTCTATGGTCAGAACCTTTATATATACAGTCTATGTCAGAACCTTTATATATACAGTCTATGCCAGAACCTTTATATACAGTCTGTGGTCAGAACCTTTTTATATACAGTCTATGGTCAGAACCTTTATATATACAGTCTGGTCAGAACCTTTATATATACAGTCTGGTCAGAACCTTTATATATACAGTCTATGTCAGAACCTTTATATATACAGTCTGTGGTCAGAACCTTTATATATACAGTCTATGGTCAGAACCTTTATATATACCGTCTGGTCAGAACCTTTATATATACAGTCTGGTTAGAACCTTTATATATACAGTCTGTGGTCAGAACCTTTATATATACAGAGTGTGGTCAGAACCTTTATATACAGTCTGTGGTCAGAACCTTTATATATACAGTCTGTGGTCAGAACCTTTATATATACAGTCTATGGTCAGAACCTTTATATATACCGTCTGGTCAGAACCTTTATATATACAGTCTGGTTAGAACCTTTATATATACAGTCTGGTCAGAACCTTTATATATACAGTCTGGTCAGAACCTTTATATATACAGTCTGGTCAGAACCTTTATATATTCAGTCTGGTCAGAACCTTTATATATACAGTCTGTGGTCAGAACCTTTATATATACAGTCTATATAAAGGTTCTGACCATAGACTGTATATATAAAGGTTCTGACCATAGACTGTATATATAAAGGTTCTGACCAGACTGTATATATAAAGGTTCTGGCCATAGACTGTATATAAAGGTTCTGACCATAGACTGTATGTATAAAGGTTCTGACCATAGACTGTATATATAAAGGTTCTGACCATAGACTGTATATAAAGGTTCTGACCATAGACTGTATATATAAAGGTTCTGACCATAGACTGTATATAAAGGTTCTGACCAGACTGTATATATAAAGGTTCTGACCATAGACTGTATATATAAAGGTTCTGACATAGACTGTATATAAAGGTTCTGACCATAGACTGTATATAAAGGTTCTGACATAGGCTGTATATATAAAGGTTCTGACATAGACTGTATATAAAGGTTCTGACCAGACTGTATATATAAAGGTTCTGACCATAGACTGTATATAAAGGTTCTGACCATAGACTGTATATATAAAGGTTCTGACATAGACTGTATATATAAAGGTTCTGACCATAGACTGTATATATAAAGGTTCTGACCATAGACTGTATATATAAAGGTTCTGACCACAGACTGTATATATAAAGGTTCTGACCAGACTGTATATATAAAGGTTCTGACCACAGACTGTATATAAAGGTTCTGACCAGACTGTATATACAAAGGTTCTGACACAGACTGTAGATATAAAGGTTCTGACCACAGACTGTATATATAAAGGTTCTGACCATACTGTATATATAAAGGTTCTGACCATACTGTATATATAAAGGTTCTGACATAGACTGTATAAATAAAGGTGCTGACCAGAGACGGTATATAAAGGTTCTGACCATAGACTGTATATATAAAGGTTCTGACCATAGACTGTATATAAAGGTTCTGACCATAGACTGTATATATAAAGGTTCTGACCATAGACTGTATATATAAAGGTTCTGACCATAGACTGTAAATATAAAGGTTCTGACCATAGACTGTATATATAAAGGTTCTGACCATAGACTGTATATATAAAGGTTCTGACCATAGACCGTATATAAAGGTTCTGACATAGACTGTATATATAAAGGTTCTGACCACAGACTGTGTATATATAAAGGTTCTGACCAGACTGTATATATAAAGGTTCTGACATAGACTGTATATATAAAGGTTCTGACCATAGACTGTATATATAAAGGTTCTGACCACAGACTGTATATATAAAGGTTCTGACACAGACTGTATATATAAAGGTTCTGATTACAGACTGTATATAAAGGTTCTGGCCATAGACTGTATATAAAGGTTCTGACATAGGCTGTATATATAAAGGTTCTGACATAGACTGCATATAAAGGTTCTGACCAGACTGTATATATAAAGGTTCTGACCATAGACTGTATATAAAGGTTCTGGCATAGACTGTATATAAAGGTTCTGACCAGACTGTATATATAAAGGTTCTGACCATAGACTGTATATAAAGGTTCTGGCATAGACTGTATATATAAAGGTTCTGACCATAGGCTGTATATATAAAGGTTCTGACCACAAACTGTATATATAAAGGTTCTGACATAGACTGTATAAATAAAGGTTCTGACCAGAGACGGTATATAAAGGTTCTGACCATAGACTGTATATATAAAGGTTCTGACCATAGACTGTATATAAAGGTTCTGACCATAGACTGTATATATAAAGGTTCTGACCATAGACTGTATATAAAAAGGTTCTGACCATATACTGTAAATGTCAAGGTTCTGACCATAGACTGTATATATAAATGTTCTGACCATAGACTGTATATATAAAGGTTCTGACCATAGACTGTATATAAAGGTTCTGACCATAGACTGTATATATAAAGGTTCTGACCAGACTGCATATATAAAGGTTCTGACATAGACTGTATATATAAAGGTTCTGGCCATAGACTGTATATATAAAGGTTCTGACCACAGACTGTATATATAAAGGTTCTGACCACAGACTGTATATAAAAGTTCTGATTACAGACTGTATATAAAGGTTCTGGCCATAGACTGTATATATAAAGGTTCTGGCCATAGACTGTATATATAAAGGTTCTGACCACAGACTGTATCTATAAAGGTTCTGTTATAGACTGTATATAAAGGTTCTGGCCATAGACTGTATATAAAGGTTCTGACCACAGACTGTATATAAAGGTTCTGGCCATAGACTGTATATAAAGGTTCTGGCCATAGACTGTATATATAAAGGTTCTGGCCATAGATTGTATATAAAGGTTCTGGCCATAGACTGTATATAAAGGTTCTGACCACAGACTGTATATAAAGGTTCTGGCCATAGACTGTATATAAAGGTTCTGACCACAGACTGTATATATAAAGGTTCTGGCCATAGACTGTATATAAAGGTTCTGAACACAGACTGTATATAAAGGTTCTGGCCATAGACTTTATATATAAAGGTTCTGGCCATAGACTGTATATAAAGGTTCTGGCCATAGACTGTATATATAAAGGTTCTGGCCATAGACTGTATATAAAGGTTCTGGCCATAGACTGTATATATAAAGGTTCTGGCCATAGACTGTATATAAAGGTTCTGGCCATAGACTGTGTATATAAAGGTTCTGACCACAGACTGTGTATATAAAGGTTCTGACATAGACTGTATATAAAGGTTCTGACCACAGACTGTATATAAAGGTTCTGACCATAGACTGTATATAAAGGTTCTGACATAGACTGTATATATAAAGGTTCTGACATACAGGGGATTGAGCGGGACTCGAACCTCCTCGCGGGGTGTATTTCGCCTCCTTCTCGGTTATCAAACACAGACCAACACGCTATGTCCTTAGAACACCATCATCCTCTTTCCTCTTGGTGGCGCTGTGGGGTTGGATTTGAAGATTACTTTTAGGTGTGTTCCTGCCTTTGTTTGTAATCTTAACCCTCTGCACCTCTCTGGCCTCTCTCTGGCCTCTCTCTGGCCCCTCTCTGCATCTCTCTGGCCTCTCACTGGCCTCTCTCTGGCCTCTCTCTGGCCTCTCTCTGGCCTCTCACTGGCCCCTCTCTGCATCTCTCTGCATCTCTCTGCACCTCTCTGGCCCCTCTCTGGCCTCTCTCTGGCCCCTCTCTGCACCTCTCTGGCCACTCTCTGCACCTCTCTGCACCTCTCTGCACCTCTCTGGCCTCTCTCTGCACCTCTCTCTGGCCTCTCTCTGCACCTCTCTGGCCTCTCTCTGGCCTCTCTCTGGCCTCTCTCTGGTCCCTCTCTGCATCTCTCTGCACCTCTCTGGCCCCTCTCTGGCCTCTCTCCGGCCTCTCTCTGGCCCCTCTCTGGCCTCTCTCTGGCCCCTCTCTGCACCTCTCTGGCCACTCTCTGCACCTCTCTGCACCTCTCTGCACCTCTCTGGCCTCTCTCTGCACCTCTCTCTGGCCTCTCTCTGCACCTCTCTGGCCTCTCTCTGCACCTCTCTGGCCCCTCTCTGCACCTCTCTGGCCTCTCTCTGGCCTCTCTCTGCACCTCTCTGGCCTCTCTCTGCACCTCTCTGCACCTCTCTGGCCTCTCTCTGCACCTCTCTGACCTCTCTCTGCACCTCTCTGGCCTCTCTCTGCACCTCTCTGGCCTCTCTCTGCACCTCTCTGCACCTCTCTGGCCCCTCTCTGCACCTCTCTGCACCTCTCTGCACCTCTCTGCCCCTCTCTGGCCTCTCTCTGGTCTCTCTCTGGCCCATCTCTGGCCTCTCTCTGCACCTCTCTGCACCTCTCTGGCCTCTCTCTGCACCTCTCTGCACCTCTCTGCCCCTCTCTGGCCTCTCTCTGGTCTCTCTCTGGCCCCTCTCTGGCCTCTCTCTGCACCTCTCTGCACCTCTCTGGCCTCTCTCTGGCCCCTCTCTGGCCTCTCTCTGCACCTCTCTGCACCTCTCTGCACCTCTCTGCCCCTCTCTGGCCTCTCTCTGGCCTCTCTCTGGCCCCTCTCTGGCCTCTCTCTGCACCTCTCTGCACCTCTCTGGCCTCTCTCTGGCCTCTCTCTGGCCCCTCTCTGCACCTCTCTGCACCTCTCTGCACCTCTCTGGCCTCTCTCTGCACCTCTCTGCACTTCCCATCCTCCAAACGCAGCACTGTGATCTCCTCCGCAGTTACAACCTTTAACCTTTGCATCCTCTTCACATTTCCCACCCTCATGTTGTCCTCCGCATCTCGCACGCCTTGCTGCCCTTTACCCTGCTGCGCTGTGTGCTCCATTCATGAGAGGTTCAGGGGCGGCGGGTGCTGTAGGCTACGGAAGGCTAAGCCTTCCCAAATATTGTTGTCACTGCATCCTGGTAAAATAAAAATATAATGTATAATGTGTGTGTCTTTGACATTAGCGCTGCTGTGCAGCTACCTGTGCTACGAAGCCAGTTCTACAGACCCTGGATACGTGTGAGTTATCTTCACTAACTAACAAACACGCTCTCGCTAAGCGGTCCTACGACGCTGGTTATCAACTCGGTGAATCAAGCAGGGTTTCTCTCTCCAGCTGAGAGCGTGTTCACGTGAAAGGAGCGGGGTTAGCAACATTTGACCAATCACAAACATGGATAAGTGTTGCCTAGCGCAGCGTCATACTTCATTCATGAAAAGTAAACTAATATAAGACAAATATGAACTTTAAACATCCATGACTTAAACATATAATCTAGGATATACCACAGAGCTGCACCTGCCAGGGGAATACAGCTGGTGACAGAACAAGTGTCTGAGTGCGTACATTAACAATTATGATATCACTGCCCGTCAAAAACACAAGTGGATCTGACTTTAATTACATTTGACTTGAGTATTTCGTCAAACTTAATGTGTTGCTTAAAATAATACTTCTACATCCAGTAGGCCTATGTGACAATGTAAGTGTTGCACGGCCAGATACGGCTCAGCTGAATCAGGTAAGGAGATATATGATACATTATGATATTATATGATCGATGATCTGATTGAATGTGATATGAATGATAAGTGCAACACGTCGGCGTCTTCTTTTCATACAGCAGTTTAAACTGTATTTCCTTGATCCTTAATAGAAGCAAATATGAACTTTAAAGTTCATATTTGTCTAATATTAGTCATCCATGACTTAAACATAATAATCCAGGATACAAGCCACCTGCAATGTGAATACAGAACAACTGGTTACAAAATAAATAAACTACCGAGTGTTTGAAAGTGTATAGGTTTATGATGTCACGGCCCGTCTAAGACACGAGTGGATCTGACTTTCATTACATTTGACTCCAGAGTTTCCTCAACTTAATGTGTTGCTTAAAATAATGCTTCTGCATCCAGTCTGTGACGCTGTGAGTGTTGCACGGCCAGATACGGCTCAGTGACTCAGATCAGGAGATAATATAGGCTATGATATTATATGATCGATGATCTGACGTCTTCTCTGCATGCAGCAGTTTAAACTGTATTTCCTTTCTCCTGTGATATGACTTGATAGATTTAAACTCCGCACACTGAGCTCTGGTTTTTCAGCAGGCGGTGCTTTCACTGAGTTGATCTCTTTTCTATAGACGCCGGAGGCGGGCAGCGTCAGGTAAAACAAAGTGATGTAGCCTTCCCAAACCTGAGCCTCACGCGCCGCCTATGGATGTACTCCCTAACCATGAAGTTCAGATATCCCAGTTGTACTGCCTTAGTAAGGTTCTCTCAAACTGAATGAGAACTGATCATGTTTCCTTGAGTGTGCCACCCGGTTTGCTTTTAAGCCTCGTGACTTCCACTACTTTGCCTCCTTTACTTCACATTGAACATCTTCCACCGACATGTCCACTGACTCCTGAGATGACTCCTCTCAGTTGTTGCCTCTCTATTGCAAAGTGCGCCTCGGTGCTCTGCTGTTGTGTGACAACGTGGCGATTAACAGCCAATAAGAACTTATCCTAAAGTATTTCACTCCCGTGTCCTACTTTGGATTGGTTAGAGCCCCCTTTAAGGCGTTACTCATTGGTTATCTGAACAACAAGCCCTGCCTTCATGACGTTGTTATTTAAAGGTACAGAGTGCCGACGCGGACTGATCTGCTGTTCACACACTGCGAAGGAGATTTTGCGAGAAGCTCTCGAGAAACTGGTGAGAACATTGTTTCTTTCCTCTAAAAGGGAACATTGAAAAACCAAGGCTGACATGCTTTTAGCTGTCATACATGTAACAATGCAGAGTAAGGACATCTGTTAGTGTGTGTTTAATGATGGGGTTCATGAGGGGCCAGAGGGAACTACACTACATTCTGATCAATGAAGTACTATTTTCTTTTGTCGTATTATGGATTGTTATCAATTTGAACGTTAAAAAGTGTACATGTTTGTAGAACGTATATGTTTTATCTCTGATGTCACCATCCTCAGACAGCTATCTCTAAGTTGATCTGACCTGGTTCTGTTGATCCAGGGTGTTCTTTCTGTTGAACACAAATCAGTTGAAGGACTTCTGAATGTATTGTTCATCCTGTACCACACAGAAGTTCCAATACACAATATTTGTAGTATGTCAAAATGTTTCATGCTTTAAGTATTGCGTTTTTACCTTTTTTAATAGTCTACTGAGTTGTTCAAATGACTTTTGTGTCTTCTCCAACGAGAAGTAGAATGAAGCTGCTGAGGTCCCTGGCCTCCATCTGCCTGCTGGCGGCCGCCGCCCTCTCCGTCCCCACTCAGGAGAAGCGCGTCCATCACCAGGCGGACCTGAGCGACCGCGCCCACGATGATTCTCATGGCTTCAAGTATGATCACGAGGCCTTCCTGGGAAAGGAGGAGGCCAAGACCTTCGGCCAGCTGACGCCTGAGGAGAGCAAAGACAAGCTGGCGTAGGTCCCCCGACCTCATCTTTCTAACCGGCTGCTTCTGGCTTCAGGGGCTCTTCTCTAATGCACACACTAGGGGGGCTGAGAATGTCAGGGTTGGGGGTTCTATTTCCCATGGAGTCAGAATATCTTAGTAAACATTATCCATAACTCTCTCCACAGGATGATCGTGGTCCGGATCGACACCGATAAGGACGGCTACATCAGCCACGCTGAGCTGCACCACTGGATCAAACACCGGCAGAGGAGGTACATCGAGGAGAACGTGAACAAACACTGGAAGGACTACGACAAGAATCAAGACGGGAAGATAGCCTGGGAGGAGTACAAGAACACCACCTTCGGCTTCTACCTGGGTAACTAAGGACAACGTCATTCTAACCCGTCTAACGGTCTGCATTTACAACTATCTGAGGAAACACGCGTCTTCTATTCGTCCACTCTCTTAATGCTGCCACGTCACGTCACACACATCAGCTCTTCACAACCTGTGTTCTGACAGAATATCCAGAGTGATGAGCAGCACTAGTCTTAGCTGACCTTAAATGTACAATATATCCATCTTTCCCTTCTGTGGGCCACACACACACACACACGCACATGCACACGCACACGCACACACACACACACACACCAAAAACTGGGCCCTAATAGTGATCCGTTCCAGTCAAAGGTCCCTTACTGAGATGTGTGACGCTTTCCACTTCCTCTGCCTCTATCCAGCCATTAGAAGTGAAACACGTGTGATGTGAGATTATTCAGTCATCCAATCCCAAGGTCAACAATATATACGTGTGTAAAGTGTGTATAACATAGTTGTAATAAAGACTTCTTCACAGATACGGTGTGTTTTTGAAATGCTTCACAGTGCCTCACAAAACATCTCACTCGTGTTTCCAGGTGAGGAATTTGATGACGTGGAGGACAAGGCCACCTATAGGTCCATGCTGAAGCGGGACGAAAGACGCTTCAAGACGGCTGATCGAGACGGGGACGGTATGGCCACCCGGGAGGAGTTCACTGCCTTCCTGCACCCGGAGGAGTTCGACTACATGAAAGACTTGGTGGTGCAGGTACTGGTTGCACCATGGCAACGGACCAGCATCCAACATGGGATGACAGTGCATGTTACTTGTGGCCAGACAATATGGTTATTTTAATGCCTGATGCCAATATTTGGTACATGACAAATATATAGTGCTGAAAAATGTGTAAATCAGTTAAGATAACATTTCTCAATGATTTAGTGTCATTTATTTCACACTGTTATTTCTCGCATTTTCTCTACTGGCAGTCTACAAATAAAAAGGTCCACCGGATATCAAAACCCTGGACAAAAAACATTTCATGTGTTGCCCCATGAGACTAACTGGTGTTCTCTCTCATGTGTTGCCCCATGAGACTAACTGGTGTTCTCCTTCACGTATTGCCCCATGAGACTAACTGGTGTTCTCTCTCATGTGTTTTGCCCCATGAGACTAACTGGTGTTCTCCTTCACGTATTGCCCCATGAGACTAACTGGTGTTCTCCTTCACGTGTTGCCCCATGAGACTAACTGGTGTTCTCTCTCATGTGTTGCCCCATGAGACTAACTGGTGTTCTCCTTCACGTGTTGCCCCATGAGACTAACTGGTGTTCTCTTTCACGTATTGCCCCATGAGACTAACTGGTGTTCTCCTTCACGTATTGCACCATGAGACTAACTGGTGTTCTCTTTCACGTGTTGCCCCATGAGACTAATTGGTGTTCTCTTTCACGTGTTGCCCCATGAGACTAACTGGTGTTCTCCTTCACGTATTGCACCATGAGATTAACTGGTGTTCTCCTTCACGTGTTGCCCCATGAGACTAACTGGTGTTCTCCTTCACGTGTTGCCCCATGAGACTAACTGGTGTTCTCTTTCACGTGTTGCCCCATGAGACTAACTGGTGTTCTCTTTCACGTGTTGCCCCATGAGACTAACTGGTGTTCTCTTTCACGTATTGCCCCATGAGACTAACTGGTGTTCTCCTTCACGTGTTGCCCCATGA
>CM070491.1:4939534-5006322 GCA_036324585.1 Champsocephalus esox
CCCATGAGACTAACTGGTGTTCTCCTTCACGTGTTGCCCCATGAGACTAACTGGTGTTCTCCTTCACGTGTTGCCCCATGAGACTAACTGGTGTTCTCCTTCACGTGTTGCCCCATGAGACTAACTGGTGTTCTCTTTCACGTGTTGCCCCATGAGACTAACTGGTGTTCTCTTTCACGTGTTGCCCCATGAGACTAACTGGTGTTCTCTTTCACGTATTGCCCCATGAGACTAACTGGTGTTCTCCTTTACGTGTTGCCCCATGAGACTAACTGGTGTTCTCTTTCACGTGTTGCCCCATGAGACTAACTGGTGTTCTCTTTCACGTGTTGCCCCATGAGACTAACTGGTGTTCTCCTTCACGTGTTGCCCCATGAGACTAACTGGTGTTCTCTTTCACGTGTTGCCCCATGAGACTAACTGGTGTTCTCTTTCACGTATTGCCCCATGAGACTAACTGGTGTTCTCTCTCACGTGTTGCCCCATGAGACTAACTGGTGTTCTCCTTCACGTGTTGCCCCATGAGACTAACTGGTGTTCTCTTTCACGTGTTGCCCCATGAGACTAACTGGTGTTCCCTTTCACGTATTGCCCCATGAGACTAACTGGTGTTCTCTTTCAGGAAACAGTGGATGACATTGATAAGAACGGAGATGGAAAGATCGACATAAATGAATACATTGGTAAGCAGAGGCGGAAGAACTACTCCGATTGTTTTACTGAAGTAAAAGTAGCAACACTACTGTGTACAAGTACTCAGTTACATATGGCATTCAAATTGTCCTTAAGTCAAAGTTAAAAAGTGTTAGCATTAAAACATACTTTAAGTACCAAAAGTCCTCGTTACGCAAAATGGCTTTTTTAGCACCAGCTATATTTCTATCATTTTATAAAATGATGGGTGCGTTAATGTGTTCATTGCTTCGTAAATATAGGTGTTATTTCATTACTTTACACACTACTGGATAGCTTAACCCATACTAATATTATGCATATAATCATTTGTCGATTTAAAAAAATTGTAATAATAACCTAAATCTTCAAAGTAACTAAATAAAGAAGCATAATGTGAAATACTGAAGTTAAGTACAAGTATTTCATTTTTTTACTGAAGTACAGTGCTTGAGTAATCACTTAGTTAAATTACACCACTGTCGGTACGGTTCCCTCCTTTCCCATCAGCCACCTGTTCTGAATGTGTGTGTGCTGCTCCACAGGGGACATGTTCTCTCCAGAGAACGGGGAGAGCGAGCCCGACTGGGTGCAGACCGAGAAGGAGAACTTCCATGAGTTCAGAGACACCAATAAGGTAACACGGACGGACGGACAGAGAGACAGACAGACCGACAGACACAGAGAGAGACAGAGAGAGACAGAGACAGAGAGAGACAGAGAGAGACAGAGAGAGACAGAGAGAGAGAGAGACAGAGACAGAGACAGAGACAGAGACAGAGAGAGAGAGAGAGAGAGAGAGAGAGAGAGAGATTATGATTCCTTTGATTGTTATAATCAAAGTAATAACTGAATTATGAACACATAAGCAGCATTTTAATCAGACAGCTGTTGGAGCTAATTATAAGAACATTAAATATTCTAAGATTTATTGTATAAATACCATATTTACATATTCACTTGGCTCCTACGTCCTCCGCCCTAACCTTCTGAGGGCGTAGGAGCCATCTGCGTGTATCGTTGGCATACTACACTGCCCGTCCCAACAGAAAGTTGAACACACGAATATTTAGTTGGACCACCTTTGGCTTTGCGTATGATTGTATAATTGATTTGTTTTGATAATGCGTTGGACAGTTCCCATTTGAGTAGTCGAAGCAATCTCCTTAGTTGTTGTCTTTGTGATGCAGGCCACTCACGTGACCTCCTGAAACTGACCAACACCCCCAGGACCACAGGACGTGCCTTCCAACAGGGCTGTCCAATAAACGAGACGCGAAGCACAGCTAGGGTTACATAACGTGTTGCCAGCTGACACACACCTTTATTAACCAGACTGGTCCCATTGAGATCAACCTGCAGGAGATCCCTGCCGTAGCTATCCAATGGGAGGCTCTCACTGATTGGATAACTTAAATCCAGTTGGTGACTTTTTTTTGGATGGGGAGTATGTTATGTTGTTTAGATGCAGTATGTAATATTATGAACACGTGGTGAGGAGATCAGCTGATCAAAGTGTGTATACATAGGGTTGAAGGTTACCGGACACGGCTCTTAGCATACCCACTCAGCAATAACCCATAACACTGGAAACTGGTCGTGTACAACTAACGCAATACACCTCAAGCTAAGTGCCCGTCGACTGGATGTCTTCGATCCCCCTCACACCTCCCTGTGTAATAATGGCCGACAGCAATAGGACATTGAACACGTAATAGCTCTTCAGAAGCTCCTCAGTAAGCGTCTGTGTGTCTGCAGGATGGGTACCTGCATAACGATGAGGTGGCGCATTGGGTTCTGCCCGGAGATGTGGACCACGCAGACAATGAGGCCAAACACCTGATCCAGGAGACGGACACCGACAAGGTACCGCTGCTCTCACACTCCGCCACATGGGGCGCTGACGCAGCGAGCAGCAGCAGAGAGTGAACACACGTTGTTAAGAGAGTGTGCGTTTCGTAGCGCCGATGCCGTCGTTAGCAAAGCATCCATTGTAAGAGCTCTGTGGTGGGCAACGTTTCAACCAGATGACTAGGTGCTTTAAGAAATGTGGAATATTGGAATTTCGATCTTCTACATATAGTTTATTTAGGGATATAAACTATGGCAGGGCTGGATATATTCTTTATTTTATTGATGGGACAAGGGTCTTCTTTTCCATGAACAAACACAGTCGTTTGTTTTGCGTCCCACATACACTGGCCCCCAAATATCAGGCAATCCGCTACTGAAAATAGTCCCCAACATATGTGCTATTTTCTCCAGCTTGAGATCCGCTGAGCAGATTCTGAATCTTATTTTAAATAACAAACTTTACATGTGAGAGCCGAAGATGGAGTGTATGCATTTAGGAGAAACTCAAGGCCTGCCAGCCAGACTCTGCAGCAGTGTCAGAGCGTTTCATATGTTATATATCATATACATAAATAGGTTAGTTAGCTGTGGTCTTTTCATTTGATTTGTTGACAAAGAATAATATAAACACCAGCTACCTCCTTATATGTATGAAATAAGATTCACCTTTAGCAGCAGTTTATTAGGTACACAAATTATAACGACAATAAAAAGAACATTGAACTTAGGCTGAGCTAAAAACAGGACCATCTCCAACTGTAACATGGATTAAATGTGCAGAGCACATACAACGGCATACTGTAGTGATATACTCTTCTATACAGACAGTATAATTAAGCAATAGCTCACGACAGGCCGTGGTATGGTCATTATATCACCGTTAAGGGGCGTGGTTCGGCCCGACGACAGGCCGTGGTATATTGCTTTTATAAAACGGTTACCGAGTGTGGCAATATGAAAGAAAAATAGACTCTAATTTAAATAGTTTGTATGAGTAAATAATGATGTTCAAAATAAAATAGTGCCTTTTATTTTCTGCACAAAACGAGGTGCGAGGTGGTTGCTATGCAACAACACTAACAGCTAGCGAACATATTAGACAGAGTATTGAATACTATGTATTCACATTAATGTGTATGTTGCCGTTTATTGTGCAGCCACTGAAAACCTGTCCAGCATCAGTAGCATGGCTTACGAGGTTACTTGTACAGGCTGAGGTTGTACTCGGCTGTTGCTTGGCGTGGCGAGAATGTTGCTCCACTTCCTCCGGTCCCTGTGATTTCTGGGGGTTATTCCCTATCTTTATTCAAGAGCGTGGTATTTAAATTTGAGAGCATACTTTATGTATTTCTTTCCCTCAAACCCTGTCCTCGCACTCAAATAGTGCCTGCTTGCACTTAGATTGTCTCTGCTTGCACTCAGATATATTGCTGTTTACAGATGTCTTCTACTCTCAGATTTATTCTGTGCGCACTCGAAACTAATCCTGTCAAAATCCCTCAACCAATAGGAGGCCAGGTGTCCTTGCGGATGCGTTCGCTTTACTTATTACAGCGTCCCGTAAGAGACCTAACATGTACAACTTGTTTTGTAAGCACAGTTATTATATATATATATAAATATATATATATATATACACCTTACATAATAGCTACGTTCAGTGGCGGACTGGGACTAAAATAAAACAAGTGCCGTACATGCTAGGTTATAAAGCCGTGGAGGGCGGGAGTTTATAAAACAAAGAGTAACCGCCCTTACGGGACGCTGTAATAAGTAAAGCGAACGCACCCGCAAGGACACCTGGCCTCCTATTGGTTGAGGGATTTGCACAAAAAATCTGTAAACAGCAATATATCTGAGTGCAAGCGTACAGTTTGAGCAGAAGCAGAGCACATCTAAGTGCAAGCAGCACTATTTGAGTGCGAGGACAGGGTTTGAAGGAAAGAAATCAATAAAGTATGCTCTCAAATTGAAATACCACGCTCTTGAATAAAGATAGGGAATAACCCCCCATAAGATTCGGCTTCCAGTCGCTCTGGAGAGAGCTTTCGCACCTGTGGCCACTAACGCTCATCATGTCTCTGCTTTCAAGACCCGCATCAGAAAGCTTGAATGGTGCTACTTTTCCAGTTGGTCAACCTGCTCCTCACGTAGCTCTGCATGTCGTCGTTTAGGTGCTTTCTGGAGAGAGGCACTGCTCAATCCACTCCTCCATAGTAAGACCACCCCGGAGGTCCAAGTTAGCCTTAGATGTTTCCATCTTAAGCTTTGTTAGTTAGGCCTAGTTAGTTTCGTAACGGACGTAACGTAACGGTTGTAGCTTTTCTCAGACGCGGAGGGATACATGACTTGTGAAAAGTAACTACAATCCTACCCGTGATATACGCTCATTATATCACGATCAGATTGCTTGATTTGACTTGTCCGTTGTATAATGAACCTTACATACCTGTGTAATTTAATGAATGTAATTCATAACTTGTCTGCGCAGAATATGAGTTAACATGGCGCAAATAATTGGGTAATTGTGGTTTAATTATCAACACGCTTCTGTCTGCCTCCCGTTTGTCTCTCCTCATGTTTCCCCTCCTCCTCTTCTTCAAATCTTAAACCAATCAACCTGTTGGATGGAATCTGGTGATCAAACACAAGGACCAGAAAATAACCAAGAAGGAGATTCTAGCCAACTGGAACATGTTTGTGGGCAGCCAGGTCACCAATTATGGCGAAGACTTAACGAAGAGACACGACGAACTCTGATGAGTCATCACAAGATCATCGGGTTAGGATTCTGTTACTGTGGCTTTGGGGGACTTAGTAAAGTAAGGATGCGACTCTGGGTTATGATCGTGTTGCCATGTTTACACTTGCACCTACATCATGCACTCACACAATGTGTACAGGCGATACTGAGGATCCTACACAGTTCTCTCAAATTCATTTTCTCACACTGGTGCATATCCCCAACGATTATATTATCCTGTTGTCCAGGAAACGTGAGAACACTGGATAAAGTCTGACATGAACTAGCATCCAGCTAACACAATGCTAGGCTATGAAGGTTTCCCTCCAACAGAAAGCACACATCAGCATAGAGTTGTATCCGAGGTTCACGTGTGCATGGGAACATTTGATGTGTATGAAATGCACAATTGGAAGAGGGGTACAGAAGGTGAGTTGAAAAGTTATTGGCATTTGATATTAAAGTCATTTTTTTCTAAATATGCAGTTTTCCTTGTGTGCTAACCTTGATACGTCCAGTTACGATCAGTGAGACACTGAAGCCCTCTTCTCATAACGCTTGTGACCCTGACCATTTCTCTAGCATTAAATAGGAAGACTTCCTGACCTGCCAGCAGACGAAGTGCATCGCTATCTCAACACCAGCACATCTTGTCTTTGGCTGCGATTGATCTGCCATTCACACAATCATTGACTGATGAAGTAAATGATTTATAGCAGCTATGAAATAAGAACACAGAATTTATTTTGCACCATTAGCCAGTACTCGGTTTTGTCTCAGGAAGGCTTTACAGGGGGGCCCCAGGGGCTTTACAGGGGGCCCCCAGGGGCTTAAAGTCATGGGGCTGCCATATAGGATTGCCCCTGTCTACTTCATCACTGGACGGGCCTCTTTGGCCCGGAGGTCCACCCCGGAGGCTGCGAAGCCTGTTCCCCCCTGTCAGAACAGAGAACACGATCAGCTCCAGCAGGAGAGACAGGACAGCTTCAGTTAGACATCAGAGACAGACACATACCCTCTGCAGGGGAATGAGGTCCCTGTCGGACAGTTTGTCCCCGCTCAGAGGATCCAGCATATCCTTCTTGATCAGCTTCTCCACACACTCCTGGGTCACCACAGCCCCCCTGCACACAGGACAGAGAGTCAGCGACACCAGAGGACATGACATGTGGACATGACAGAGAGACACGTGGACACTCACGAGGGCCGCAGGACAGTGCAGGGAACACTGTTGCCAAGCACGTCTCTGGTCACTGCACACACATACCTGTCCTGTAGAGACAAGACAGCATTAAAGAGGAGACATCTGCCCCGTCACATGGACAACCTTTGACCATGATGTCACAGAGAAGCTGAGCTGCGCTCCATCAAAGTGTCCTGCTTCTATCATTTAACCACGCCCACTGTATATTTACATTTAACCACGACCACACGCCAGAGTTCCCGTTAGCCGGTAATTACCGGACTACGACCGGTAAAATCTGCTGAAGACCGGCAAATCTAAATCTCTCCGGTCAAAGTGTCCGTTCAAAATTTCCGTTTAGCGCAATACCGCATCAGTTGCGCAACTTGCGCCATTTATGTGACAGACAAGAAGAGTCCATTCTAACGTCTAACACGTAATGTGGAGAGAGAGATGTCCTGGATGGGTTGATTGTGCGTTGATCTGTTGGTAATGCCTTTGGGTTCCGGTGGGCATGTAAACAAATGCGGACTCACCCGGTTGCATAGCGACGCTTATTGTGTAGTTGTCTTTTAATAAGCAGGTAGTCCTATCATTAGCTAGAACTAGCTGGATCTGATCGATGTGGACATACACGCGAGTGAAGTCTAATCTGACGGAGAGAGAGATCAGCTGACGAGTCGAGACACGCAGCTCTGCATCACATGCAGCGGTGAGCGGAACAAAACACACACTGCAGGTTAGAATATCACACGTAGCTATTTTAATTACTCTCAAACTAGCTAAACTAGTTATAGATATGTTTAGTTTCACTGTCGGGTCGCTCATTACTGATCCGCGAGCTGCATGAGACTGACAGGCTGTCAGGAGAGGGAGAGCGCTCTGTTTATTATTCCGTGTTATTGTAAGTTACTGTTCACTTTTGAATAATGTAGTTAATCTGCTAGAATTAGTTTGTTTAATATCCAATCATATCAATTTGTTTTAAAGCTCAATAAATAACAAAGAAGCCCTTTGACCGGCACTTTTCTCATTGTGTCTGGAAGATTTCAACTTTAACGGACATTTTGACCGGCAAAAAAATATTCCAACAGGAACTCTGGCTCACGCATTAACGTGGCTCTGCAACATGTCCTCTTGCAGCAGACGCTGGAACGACTTTCACTGAAACCGACGGATAAACAACCAAATGCTTCATGGAGTTAACGTGCGGACGTTGTCTTTATACGTCCATGACGCGCCAGGCAGAGCGATGGTCATGCTGAGGTGGCCTTGGTTTAAGCTGAACTCGGCGTGGTGACGCGTTCAGGACATATTGGAACATCGGACGCCGATTATTGCAACATTTGACATTTGACAGAATAGGTTGTTGTTGATTGAATCCAGACGACAAGAGGAGGGGACGAGTCGCGGGCTGAGAGGACTGACCTGACGGGTGAGCAGGGCCACCCGGTCCAGGCTGGGGTCCAGGGCCGTGAAGCGCACCGTGATCAGCTCATTCATCTTAATAGGTCGTCCTGACATGGGACACAACACAGTCCTACTCTGAAAGACACGGGGACAGAGTTAAACACATGTTGACTTTGGGTCCAGGGTCAGCCTGCCTCCGTGTCACATTCAACTGATACTCTAAACACACACGGAGAACATCATGACACACACGGAAGGTAGCTTCCGGCAGTTTCTATGTGCTGGAGTTCTCTGCATACAATACATTTCTAACAGATAGACGGCTTCTGAGGACACACAAACCACTCGGTCACAGTCAGCAGGCAGTCAGCAGGCAGTCAGCAGGCAGTCAGCAGGCAGTCAGCAGGCAGTCAGCAGGTAGTCAGCAGGCAGTCAGCAGGTAGTCAGCAGGTAGTCAGCAGGTTATCAGCAGGTAGTCAGCAGGCAGTCAGCAGGTAGTCAGCAAGTAGTCAGCAGGTAGTCAGCAGGCAGTCAGCAGGTAGTCAGCAGGTAGTCAGCAGGTTATCAGCAGGTAGTCAGCAGGTAGTCAGCAGGCAGTCAGCAGGTAGTCAGCAGGCAGTCAGCAGGTTATCAGCAGGTAGTCAGCAGGTAGTCAGCAGGCAGTCAGCAGGCAGTCAGCAGGTAGTTAGCAGGTAGTCAGCAGGCAGTCAGCAGGTAGTCAGCAGGTAGTCAGCAGGTAGTCAGCAGGCAGTCAGCAGGTAGTCAGCAGGCAGTCAGCAGGTTATCAGCAGGTAGTCAGCAGGTTATCAGCAGGTAGTCAGCAGGCAGTCAGCAGGTAGTCAGCAAGTAGTCAGCAGGTAGTCAGCAGGCAGTCAGCAGGTAGTCAGCAGGTAGTCAGCAGGTTATCAGCAGGTAGTCAGCAGGTAGTCAGCAGGCAGTCAGCAGGTAGTCAGCAGGCAGTCAGCAGGTTATCAGCAGGTAGTCAGCAGGTAGTCAGCAGGCAGTCAGCAGGCAGTCAGCAGGTAGTTAGCAGGTAGTCAGCAGGCAGTCAGCAGGTAGTCAGCAGGCAGTCAGCAGGTAGTCAGCAGGCAGTCAGCAGGTAGTCAGCAGGCAGTCAGCAGGTAGTCAGCAGGTAGTCAGCAAGTAGACAGTAGGGTTGCCAGAAACTGACCATGATCAAAATCGATTATTCGGCAGCCCTGGCGAATAATAATCGATTATTCGACCGCCACCGCCCCCGCCCCCCCCGCGGGAAAGAGAAAAAAAAACTCAGACAAAAGGAATTCCGTTGTGTTCTTTACTGGAACATGTTTAACAAACAACAAACATACACGCATGTCATCACAGCGACGTGGCCTTGAAGTGAAGTTGGTAATGGCCAGCTGTGCTGCGTCTTTCTCTGTAACCTCTTTGGCTTCGCACTCAAATGCCAACGCATCGTTGAGGTTGAGCTGTGATAGACCAACGTCTTTTCGCAGAGCTTGCATTTAACTTCCTTTGGACTTGTAAGTTCGAAGTAGTTCCACGAGGAGGAACTCTTTATACCTGCCGCTTTGTTCATCTTTAGTCGCACGTGTGAGGGAGAGGGCGGGCGGGGTCGGTGTGAGGGAGAGGGGGGGTGGGGTCGGTGTGAGGGAGAGGGGGGGTGGGGTCGGTGTGAGGGAGAGGGGGGGTGGGGTCGGTGTGAGGGAGAGGGGGGGTGGGGTCGGTGTGTAGCAGCTGCAGCAGCAGTCTGCTCTGCATGCAGGCTTCCTCCAAGTCACAGGGGTCGTCACAACATGTTCTTTTGTTTTGTTTTATTGTTCTGTCTTTGTGTTTAAGTATTCCAGTCATGTATGTTGCATGTTTTAATTTGATTGTATTTACTTTTGTTTTAGGTTCACTTATAAAATCTGTCCCGGGACAACAGATGAAAAATAGCCTCTTGGCTAACTCTGGCACATTTACAGGAATGTTAATTAATGTGCACTGTCCCTGTTAAACACATGAATGAATGAATACATACAAATAAGTGTATGCTCCTCATTTAGGTGATAATTCTTTATCTACAAAGTGTTTGTATCTTAAATACTGTTTCATAGCAAACACAAACATGAAAGAGATGTTAAAGGAATTCAGGTTCATGAGATAAAGCCTTCAGTCTTTCATCCACTCTGAACAGCTTCTGCTGCTTTGTCCTAAAGCTAAATATCAATTATTTCTCTGAGAGAGAAGACAGGATTACAATGAACCAACGTTCTCTCTCCATTGTTACCAAAGTGTTATTTTCTAATCTTGTAATGTTTTTCACATTCCAAGCAATCCCAGAACTCAAGATGACACACTGTAATTAGGCAAACTAAGCTTGTTGCTTAAAGTAAACTTGAACAATGCTAGTTATAGACTATATTTAATTTCCTGTTGAAATGTTTTGTCTGCAACTGTAAATACATTAAGTTTATATAAGTATACCTTCTTATCTGTTGAATTTTTATTTGCAACAAAAAATTATAACACATTTGAGAAGTAAAGACTTTATCAATCAATCAATCAATCAATCAATGTTTATTTATATAGCCCAATATCACAAATGTTACATTTGTCTCAGTGGTCTTCACAGTGTGTACAGAATATCAGTATGACAATACGACACCCTCTGTCCTTAGACCCTCACATCGTACAAGGAAAAACTTCCAAAGAAAACCCAGTTTAAAGGGAAAAATGGGAGAAACCTCAGGGAGAGCAACAGAGGAGGGATCCCTCTCCCAGGACGGACAGACGTGCAATAGATGCCGTGTGTAAATTGAAAAGATAATACATTTGCAACATAGGTAGTCCAAATGTTTGGAAATGCATGTGTGTATAATAGGAAGATGAATCCACGAGGATATCCATCCAGGACCGATGATCCAGGACCACAGCCACGACTCAAGATCCAGCGCTCGCGATCCAGGACACAAGACCGCAGGATCATCCATGACTCCGGATCCCAGCATATATAGACCCCAAAAAGAAAGACATTTGGGGAAGCTGGGTTAATCGGAACATGAGAGTACACAGGTATAGACAGAGAGAAGGAAGAAGTAAGATGTCCCCCGACAAACTAAGCCTATATCAGCAAAACTAGGGGCTGAATCTAATCAGCCCTAACTATAAGCTTTATCAAAAAGGAAGGTCTTAAGCGCACTCTTAAAAACGGATAGGGTGTCTGCCGCCCGAACACAAACTGGAAGCTGATTCCACAAATGTGGAGCTTGATAAGAAAAGGCTCTGGCTCCCATTGTACTTTTAGAGACTCTAGGAACAACCAACAACCCTGCATTCTTGGAACGCAATGCCCTAGTAGGACAGTAGGGTATAATGAGTTCTTTAAGGTAAGATGGCGCCTGCCCATTAAGGGCTTTGTAGGCGAGAAGAAGAATTTTAAATTCTATCCTGTGTTCTATAGGGAGCCCAGTGTAAGGCAGCCAGAACAGGAGTAATGTGGTCCCTTCTCCTAACTCTGGTTAGTACACGAGCCGCAGCATTTTGAATCAGCTGAAGCGACTTGATTGACTTTTTGGTACTCCCTGATAGTAAAGAGTTACAATAATCCAGCCTAGAAGTAACAAATGCATGGACTAGTTTCTCTGCATCGTTTTGAGGCAAGATATGCCTGATTTTTGCAATGTTACGTAGATGGAAGTAGGCGGTCCTTGAAATTGATTTTATGTGGGCGTTAAAGGATAAATCCTGATCAAATATAACACCAAGATTCCTTACAGTATCACTGGAGGCCAAATTAATGCCATCCATAGTTAGTATATCTTTAGATAATTTGTTTCGTAGATTCTTCGGGCCAAGTACAATAACTTCAGTTTTGGTCGTGTTTAACATCAAAAAGTTTAAGGTCATCCACGTTTTTAAGTCCTTAAGGCAGTCTTGAATTGTATTTAGATGATTAATTTCATCAGGCTTAATTGATAAATATAGTTGAGTATCATCCGCATAACAATGAAAGTTTACAGAATGATTCCTTATAATATTGCCGAACGGAAGCATATATAATGTGAACAAAATAGGTCCGAGCACTGAGCCCTGTGGCACTCCATGGCTAACTTTGGTTTGCGTGGAAGATTCATCGTTGACACGTACAAACTGAGAGCGTTCAGATAGATAGGACCTAAACCAGCCTAAAGCAGTTCCCTGTATGCCAACTAAGTGCTCTAGTCTTTGCAATAGGATATCATGGTCGATAGTATCAAATGCAGCACTGAGATCGAGCAAAACAAGAATAGAGACAAGTCCCTTGTCTGAGGCTATTAGAATATCATTTGTGACTTTAACCAGAGCTGTCTCTGTGCTATGATGTGTTCTAAAGCCAGACTGAAAATCTTCAAATAAATCATTGTTTTTTAAGTAATCACACAACTGTTTTGCGACCGCTTTTTCAAGAATCTTTGAGAGGAACGGAAGATTAGAAATAGGTCTATAGTTGGCTAAAACCTCTGGATCGAGGTTGTGCTTTTTAAGAAGCGGTTTTATCACTGCTACTTTGAATGATTGTGGAACATAGCCTGATAATAAAGACATATTCATAATATTTAATAAAGAAGTGCTAATTAATGGAAAAACTTCCTTCAACAGCTTAGTTGGAATTGGGTCTAACATGCACGTTGATGGTTTAGAAGAGAGAATCATTGAATGTAATTGTTCAAGGTTAATGGCTGAAAAGCATTCTAGTTTACTATCTCGTGTAACATTAGAACTTACGATTCCAGGAGCTGTTGATAACATTATACTGGTCGAAGGCAAGAGGTCATTAATTTTGTTTCTAAGAGTAACAATTTTATCGTTAAAAAAGCACATAAAATCATTACTACTGAGTGCTGTGGGAATAGAAGGCTCAATGGAGCTGTGGCTCTCTGTCAGCCTGGCTACAGTGCTGAAAAGAAATCTTGCATTATTCTTATTCTCATCTATTAATGAAGAGTAGTATGCTGCTCTCGCTTTACGCAGTGCTTTCTTATATTCATTGAGAGTAATATGCCAAATTAAACGAGATTCTTCAAGTTTGGTGGAACGCCATATCCTTTCAAGTTGTCTAGACTTTTGCTTTATTTTGCGGGTTTCGACTTTATTCTTCCTTAATTAGCTGTCCATACTTACCTGATTTAATGAGTAGGTCTAGTGGTTTCAGATCAGGACCTGGTCTAATGTGGTCTACATGTAAAAATAAAAGCACTGAAATCTCCCTTGTTTGTATTTTCACAAATAGAATAAAGGTTTCACAAATCTGAAACTGGGTTATAAAGAATCTTTAGACTCTCTGGGATGATCCAGTCCAGATAAATCGGCTATGCAGCGATTTAAGAGGTTCAAACACGGAGGATTGTTCGCTCAGCGCTGTAAATTAAATGTCCCTTAACTTTCCCCTTAAAGAGCCTGTGACACGGTTTTCCCCCATCATCCAAACCCATTAATTTGAGTACATATTGTCCCCTTGAAAACCGTTACTGAACTGATTTCGGATATTTGTACTTTGATAACCATTAATCTGCCTTCAATGTTGACAATTTTCTGGATCTTCTCGGGGATTCTTCAAGTCCCGCCAAATGATGGGTGACGTCATTGCGGGCACAGCGCTCCAGCTGCACCGTCCAGGATCCCAGCATCTGCATGTAAACCTTTATATATATACAGTCAGATGTGAACGCACGACGGCGCACACAGCGGCAAGCTCAGACAGCGATGACAGGTTAATGTTGAACGTGTCTGAGAGCTCATATGAGGCTGAAGGATCGGTTTATGTTGTATCTGTTGTTAGAAGTTTAGGAATGAGGTGCGTCAATATGGGCGATCATATGGTCATGGAGCCAGTGGTGGAATGGGACTACAAATCATCCCGGGACTCTCGACCAGCCCACTTCGGTACCGCTAGTAAATTGTCAACGGGGGGAGTGGGGATGTCAGGGGCGGCAGGTGCTGTATATAGTAAATGTAAATATGTAAATATGTGTGTCACTGCATCCTGCTAAAATACCAATATAATGTATAATGTCTGTGTCTTTGACATTAGCGCTGCTAGCCACCTGTGCCCTGTAGCCTACTACGAAGCCAGTTCAACAGACCCTGGATATGTTTGAGTAACAAACAAACGAACAACAACAAACTAACAAACGAGATCTCGCTGAGCGGTCCGACGACGCTGGTTATCAACTCGGTAAATCAAGCCAGGGTTTCTCTCTCCAGCTGAGAGCGCGTTCACGTCTAAGACACGAGTGGATCTGACTTTAATTACATTTGTCTCGAGTGTTTCGTCAACATAATGTGTTAAATAATACTTCTGCATCCAGTCTGTGACGCTGTGAGTGTTGCACGGCCAGATGAGGCTCAGCTGACTCAGATCAGGAAATATACGATATATTATGATATTATATGATCTATGATCTGAGTGATGATGTGATATGAATGATAAGTGCGACACGTCGGCGTCTTCTCTGCATACGGCAGTTTAAACTGTATTCCCTTTATCCTGTAATATGACTTGAGAGATTTAAACTCCGCACACTGAGCTCATCTCTTTTCTATAGACGCCGGAGGCGGGCAGCGTCAGGTAAAAGAAGTTATTTAGCCTTCTCAAACCTGAGCCTCACGCGCCGCCTATGGGGGATGTGCTGGTGACTTATCCGACCGGCCCACTTCGGTACCGGCCCATCGGGATTCGTCCCGATGGCCAGTCCGCCACCGCACACAGCCCACGTACACTGTCAACGGGGGGAGCCTCGCTGCGGGAGAAACGGTGGACCTAGTGTCCCGATCGGAGTGGGAATAATAATAATAATCCGTGCATTTTATCCATTAATTTCCCCAACATTGTGGTAAAAAAAAACACACGTTTAATCCATGTTGTTGGTGTATTACAACTACAAAAAGCATCGGTTTGTTTTCTCATCAGGAAATGCAGACCGGCTCAAACAAACGATCATGTAATGTATCATATGTTCGCCGAATTGACATGAAAGCACTAATAAATGTAGTTTCATCCACTTGAGTTTACAACCACAAAAATAATCGATTTGTTTTTATATCACATCCGACGGGAGGAAATTCAGCAGCTCTCACTCCCGATTTTTAATCCTAATGTAATCATCATCTTCACCACGATCATGTATGTTTATGTCACTGAATTGACATGAAAGCACTGACAAATATGAATATACTGTAGTCAACTTCATTAAAACGTTATTAACGTGCCTAATCTCAGTAATTCACCATTTCTACGCATGACACAACACACTTTGTCTGTGTTTGGCTCTCGAAGCGTTCCCGCATTGACGTCACTTCCGGCTTCCCCCAAAACTTCAAAATGAGACGAAGGAATTTCCCCGCGATGTTCGAAATTATTGATATTTAACGGAACGGTATCGCTTTTTATTTTTTAAACTGACGGTTCGAGATTACTAGTAGACCAATATTTCATTGCACAACAGTTGTTGGGATGGTGTCACAGGCTCTTTAACTGCCGAATCGGATGCTCTGAATCGGAAGCCAACTTCAGCGTCGTATGCAGGGGCGCCGCCAGGGATTTTGGGCCCCATGAAAAGATATCACATTGGGCCCCACCACCAGGCCCAGGCCACGCCATAACAATTTTTAATGGAACATTCAAAAATCTAAATAAATATAATTTAAATATACATGACCTCTTAAATTAAAATAAAGTGAACATTAACACCAATATTATCATTTCTAAAATGCTATAACAAAAAAAATAACATAAGCATCAGATTTTTTAATTAAATATACGGGTATTAAAGTGTAAATGGACAACAAAACAGAAATGGAAGTGAAAAGGCCTGATGGTGGTGCTAAATCAGAGCCTATACCTGTTCTCAGTCTTTTTCTCAACATGCATCTTCTGTGTAGTGATCCAATATCGTTACCATAGCCTTGCCCTTTAACAGTTATTACGAGCCCTGGCTCAGCCTTAACGCCCAGCGCCTAGCCTTCTTACAGGCAAAGTCACTGATCAAGTCATTGAAGTCCAGCTTTCTAATCAACTGGCTTTCAATGGACAGCATGGCAAGACTGCAAAGCATTATGTGGGGGGCAGGGCTGCGGAGCCTAAAGATGGATCTGTTGGTCCTGGCACCAGGGGAGGGACAACTGATTTAGTATGAATAGCTGCTAAAAATGTACCTGCATTTATTAAATGTCAGCTACAGTAAAATAGGAGTGAAATGAAAAACCTCTGAATTTTCTAGGGAGGTGTTCCAGGCACGTCCAACTGGGAAGAGACCGAGGGGTAGACCTAGGACCAGGTGGAGGGATTATATCTCTTCGCTGGCCTGGGAGCGCCTTGGGACCCCCCAGTCAGAGCTGGTTGATGTCGCCAGGGAAAATAAAGTTTGGGGCTCTCTGCTGGAACTGCTACCCCCGCGACCCGACCACGGATAAGCGGGAGAAGATGGATGGATGGATATTAACAGTACTTAAAGGTGGGGTAGGTCATTTTGAAATTTTTGAATTTGAAAATACACAACAGGAAGAAAAAATCCTGTTGACAATGCTAGCCTATGAGGCCTGGGTACTTACTTCTCAGTTTTGTGTAGACGCCATTCTTTCTGCCTACCATTACGGAGGCTCCATCTGAGCAGAATCCCACCAGACATTCTTTCAGAAAAGCATCATCAAGACCATATTTCTGTAGACAGTTCTGTAGTTGACTAATGATTCTGCAGTTGTACTCTCTAGCTCAAGAAGATCTAGGAAGGAACACTGGCTCTGAGCTATCAACTGACGTTCTTAGGTACACAATCAAACAAGACTTCTTGCTTAACGATGTGCTTTCATCACAAGAACAGTTAGCTTTGGTCGGGTCACGTGATACTTGCCAATAGGGCTTCCCTCATTTCTTTTGAGATAAAATGTACAATGTCTGTACATGTAACATTTGAGTGGACTACTCGGCCAACAGTTACACCATTTATCATTTGTATTTCTATTGGTCCAGGATTATCAGAGTATGGCCGGTTATTTTTTGCAATGTAGTATGCCGTTCTAAAGACATTATGGGTGGAAGCCAAAATGTCTTAATTTTAAATGTTTTTAGAAAGCTTGATTGTAAAGCTTCTTCATTTTGTCTTCTTACTATGTCCTGTGCTAATTTGTGACTCTGTGAGACACTATGTTCATTTATTTTCTTTCTCAAAGATTTCATTTGCTTCTCATTGCTGTTGCCATATGGGCCTCCCCTACAGTTCTGCCATCAGTAGAGAATGGGTACCTGTTTCCCTGTTCTCATCGCCCCAAGGGATCCCGCTTCCCTACATGATTTGCATCCTATTTTTTTTTAATTCCAACTATTAGAAATGTATATTTCTGTGTAAAATATTCCAATTGACTTTGATTCCAGCAGTCAGGCAAGTTGTCAGCCTTTCCTACACTGCTTCCCTGCTCTACTCCTCTCCTCTCCTCTCCTGAAGGCAAGGCAAGTTTATTTATATCGCACTTTTCAACACAAGGCAATTCAAAGTGCTTTACAAAAAATGAAAGACATTAAGCATTAAAAAAGAAAAGCTAATAAAATAAACATTAAAAGAAAAAATACATGGATAAAAGTTACAGTGCAGTTTAAGATATGAATAGTTCAATTAAAAGCAGCGACACAAAGAAAAGTAAGAAGTTCCTCCACTCCCTTCCCTTCCCTTCTTTGATCAAAAGTTAGTCAAACAAAAAACGTTATTTAACTTAATGGTAGTTGAACGTAAAACCAGAATATCAGACGAATTCATGTTAAGAAACCTGTCAGCGTATTACCTATTTTTCTCCACACTTTTTCCCGGATTCACCGGTCACTCTGCCGGCTGTCTGTGTGACTGACGGAAGAGACTGTGTGGTCGCCGATCAGCCAATTCGATTTGAAGAAAATAAAGAAAGGGGAAACCCGCGAAAAATGTGAAAAGTGCAAGTCATCGTAGCGTCATCTTATTTATGTTCCCTACAGCTAGAAAGAGTGTTTTATTGATTTTTGGAATTATGAAGAACCTTAAACATATAGAAAGAAAAGTTTTAACATGTATATATTTTTTGTGTAAACATATGATATAGGCATGCTGCATACATTGTTAAAAATATGCGAGGGGCATGACGTCAGAGCATTTTCCTATGTGCCGGAGCTTAGCCCCGGACAGCCCCGGCCCAATTTAACCCCTGGATAGATGTGTTGTGAGACCGTATGTTCCACCACCGCTAAGATGTTTTAAATGTCAGAGATTTGGACATGTGGCGGCGCGGCAGTGTGCAAGGGAAAACAAAGGTGTGGCAGATGTGGTGGGGATCATGAATACGGAAAATGTGAAGAAGGGGCAAAGCTGAAATGTTGCAATTGCGGAGGGGAGCATAGCTCAGCGTACCGGGGATGTGAGGTTAGCAAGGAAGCAGAAGAGGTCAGGGTGACGCAGGGAGTTAGCTATGCAGAGGCAGCGAAGACAGTTTCTGGAGGAACGAAGGTTACAATGGGAAACAACAATAAGAGCAAAGAAACAGGAAAAGTCCACAACTGTGTTCAGTTGAAGGAGGACACTCTGATAGTGAGTAAAAGAGAGTTTGTACTGTTTATGGCAGAGACTGTTCAGCGCAGATTACAAGCCGGAATGAAAGAATCAAAATAATTCACCTCCGCCCCGATCCTCCGAGTACCCGATCCTGGTGGATGCTTCTGATATGGGGGTGGGAGCCATCCTGTCTCAGCGAGCAATGGACAGCCACAAACTCCATCCCTGTGCTTTCTTTTCAAAGTCTTTGACTCCAGCGGAAAGGAATTATGATGTGGGAAACCGGGAGCTGCTAGCAGTGAAGTTGGCTCTGGAGGAGTGGCGCCACTGGCTCGGGGGGACCAGTCAACCTTTCCTGGTGTGGACCGACCACAAGAATTTGGAGTACATCCGGTCGGCCCGCAGACTGAATTCCCGACAGGCTAGATGGGCCCTTTTCTTCACTCGGTTCAATTTCTCCCTCTCCTACCGCCCTGGTTTTCGGAACATTAAGGCTGACGCTCTTTCTATACAGCTTGGAGAGGGAGGTAACATTCCCAGGGGCTTGGACACCATCCTTCCAACTCCTCAGCTCGTCACCGCCCTCATCTGGGAGGTGGAGGAGAGGGTCAAGGCCCGCCCAGCAGGACCAGCCGGGACCCAGTGCCTGTCCTCCGAACCGCCTGTTCGTTCCGCAGACGTTGAGGTCTGATGTTCTCCAGTTAGCTCATAACTCCAGACTCACCTGCCATCCTGGGATCCAACGCACATGGGAGGTAGTCCAGCAAAGGTTCTGGTGGGCAACACTTAAGGAGGACACCAGGGAATTTGTTAATGCCTGCCCCGTTTGCAATCAGAACAAATCTTCTCACCAAGCTCCTGCTGGTCTTCTACGACCTCTGCCTATCCCTCATCGCCCCTGGTCTCACATTTCTTTGGACTTTGTTACTGGTCTGCCACCGTCCAACGGACACACTGCCATCTTGACGGTGGTAGACCGATTCAGTAAGATGGCTCATTTTGTGCCGATACCCAAGCTTCCCTCAGCTAAAGAGACGGCGGAGCTGGTCCTGCTCCATGTGTTCCGGCTCCATGGGCTGCCTACTGATGTGGTTTCCGATCGTGGTCCTCAATTTACCTCGGTGTTCTGGAGGGAATTCTGCACGCTCCTTGGGGCCACGGTCAGTCTGTCATCCGGTTTCCATCCGCAATCCAACGGTCAGACAGAAAGAACCAGGAGATGGAGACAACCTTACGCTGTATAGTCTCCAAGAACCCAGCGGCCTGGGCTAAACAACTGCTCCGGGTCGAGTACGCCCACAACACTCTGGTCAGTTCGGCCACCAAGCTGTCCCCATTTCAGTGTGCTTACGGGCTTCAACTCCCTCTGTTTCCGGCCCTGGAGAGGGAGTTTACCTGTCCGTCCGTCCAGGCATTCATCCGTCATTGTCGACGGACCTGGAATCAAGCCCGGAGAACTCTCGTCTGTTCGGCCAACCGGTACGCCTCCTCTGCCAACCGCCGACGTTCCAAAGCATCTGTCTACCAGGTGGGCCAAAAGGTATGGCTTTCCTCCCGGGATATTCCTTTACGGGTGGATTCGAAGAAGCTTGCACCTAGATTCATTGGACCGTTTGAGATTGTCAGGATAATCAATCCTGCAGCAGTAAGGCTAAGACTGCCTCGGACTCTGCGGATCCATCCCACCTTCCACGTTTCCAGGATCAAACCGGTCCGAGAGAGTACCTTGGTTCCTGCGATCCCTCCCCCACCACCCCCCCGGATGATTGACAGCGTACACTCTCCGACGACTTCTTCGTTCCCGTCGCAGAGACACACTCTTTGCCAGATTGTACTTTGCCTCATGCTTGTCTTTCCCGCGTTTGATACTAGATTGCCTACCCGGTTCCGACCCTGCCTGTCTCCGACCTGCTTGCTCTGCCTGTTTCCTGATCCTGCCTGTCCCTCGACTATCCTGCCTGGCCTGTTATCCGACCCTGCCTGTATCCACGCTGACCGCCTCGCTTACTCCCTGACCTTCTGCCTGTCCCTGACTCACCTTCTGCCCGCTGTCCTCCGGTGCGTTATACTGCCCGGTTGGTATTCCTCAGATCCAGTGGAATCTCCAATAAAGTTTATTACCAATTCTCCTTGGTTTCTCGAGTGCTGCATTTGGGTTCTCCTTAAGATTGTGACAGGCTGTGTATAGCCGAATCACAGCCCCACCCTCATTCATGTCACATTTTGTCACGTGAGCAGAAAAAACGCTCACTGACCAACGATATGCTGACCAGACAGAATCGTTCAACGCGATTGGATTATTTGTTCTCCATATACCGGAGCAATTTATTGTTTTGCCTGCAAACTTTTATCCACTCACAGCCACAGCAATGCATTTGTTCTCGGCTTTAGTGATGGGAAGCATCCCGAGAGGATAACGGAACATGAGACGAGTGGTGAGCACAGAACATGCATACTTTCACTTATGCATCGCACTAAACTCATGGGCACTGTGGAAGCTTCTCTAGGGGTGCAGGTCGACACAGAAAGTCAGTACTGGAAGGATGTATTGAGACGTGTAGTTGCGGTGATTACATTCTTGAGTGAGAGGGGGCTTCCTTTCCGGGGAAATGACGAACTTTTAGGATCCGCACATAACGGGAACTACCTGGGAATCCTGGAGCTGCTCGCGCAGTTTGATCCACTTTTAAAGGATCATTTGCAGAAGTTTGGCCAGAAGGGACGTGGCAGGACTTCATACTTGTCATCAACTATCTGTGAGGAGTTCATTGGTTTGATGGGTGACAGAACAAAGGAAGCAATTGCAACAGAACTACAGCGAGCAAGGTATTGCTCTGTCATCGTAGATTCTACACCTGACATGTCTCACGTCGACCAATTAAGTTTCGTTTTCCGATTTGTGAGTGAGAAAGGAAAAGTCATTGAGAGATTTATTGGATTCTAACCCATTCACAGTCACACTGGGTCAAGTCTGGCTGACTGCGTGATGAAGATGGTCATTGATGGATCTCTCAAACTGCCGTGGCCAGGCTCATGACAACGCATCCAACGTGTCAGGAAAATATAATGGGCTGCAAGCTCATCTCAAGAAAAGCAACCCACTCATACATTACATTCCGAGCGCAGCACACTCCTTGAATTTGGTTGGTGTCAACTGTGTTGAAAGTAGTTGTCGTGAAGCCAGTTTTTTGATATACTTCAAGCACTTTATGCTTTTTGCTCTGCTTCTACCCACCGATGGAATAAAGTGTTCACTGAAAACGTCACACTGACGCTAAAATCTCTCTCCTGTACAAGATGGAGATGCAGAGGAGACTCCACAAGAGCTCTTTGTGAGAATTACACTGCAATAAGAGGGGCTTTACAAATGTTGGCGGCTGATGACGAAGAGCGCCAGGAGAGAGGCCTCTGCGCTGTGTGGCAAACTTGGGAAACTAGAGACTGCTCTGCTGACAATATTTTGGGACACTGTACTGCACCAACTCAAGCTTACGAGCACTGGCTTGCAAAAGCAAGACATTGACCTAATGACGGCTGTGCGACCTTTGGAATCGCTGCGCACTTATGTTGCATCACTACAAGGGACATGTTCAGACTTTGAGACATCTGCCCGGGCCGTCACGGTGTGACACAGACATACCAGCAATACTCACCGTGTTGGTAAAAGACGAGTATTTGATGACGAGACAGTGCAGTGGCGGCGCCAGAGTTTTTCTCTAGGGGGTGCTGTGGGGTAGCTTGACGTTTCATAGAGGGTGCTCAAACATTAAGGGTTTCCCATTAATGCACCAGCGCTACAGTTGAATTGTCTACTGCAACACTCCCCACACGCACACACAGTGCACCCGCGACTGTTGACAATGTCGACAATGAAGGCGCGATAATCAGCTCACGACATATAGGTGTAAGCAGGGGTAAAGTGCTATTTTTACAAGTGGGGGATGGACCTCAGTCACTTCCTCTAGGGGGGTCCTCACCTCCTTTAGTGGGGTCCAGGGGCATGTTTCCCCGGGAAGATTTTTTTAAATATTGAAGTTAAAAGCATCAATCTGGTGCACTTTGAGAGCAACATTAAGAGATCTATGGATACATCTCTCAACATCCATATGACACAGAACTGTAAACAGATTTTCTATTTATTTATAGATATTTTTAAAATCACACACCCTTTTAAAACAAACCGTTTGAGACCCACTGAGATAACTAGACTAAAGTTAACTATCTAAACACTGAGAGCCCTTTACTTCACCTGAGCCTTTGGTTATCTGAGACTCTCAGTCTGACAGGAGAGAGTTCTCCCTCCAACTTGTTGTTGAAAAAGCTCCTTATTAGGAGGAGTTAGCTTGGCTAGCTAGCACCAGATGCTAACCACAACGATCTCGACTCCGGTAGATACCCACCGGTGCGCAAGACAAGCTCTCTCTCTCGCGCACGCACACAAAATGGCTCGTGCCACACACACACACACACACACACACACACACACACACACACACACACACACACACACACACAGAGCAGAGCTTGAATGAAACACAGAGACCAGAGAAGCTACTTGTAGGCTACTCACGACGCTAGGCTAATATGTGCAGAATCCCTCTCGCTTTCAGGTGGTTTTGATTGAGTGTCCACACGTGGACGTTTACGGACTAAAAAACGATCCATCTTTCACTTTGCTATTAGCAAATCATTTGGTGCTCTGGCTAACAGGAAGTCACTCAAGTGTCAACGTAATTTAGCCTATGGGTAGGTCAAAATCGAATGGGTGCTGGCCATTGGCCTAATCATATCACCTGTGTTGGCTTTATGTTTTTGGTCAAAAATGTGTTTGTTTCACATTTGCATTGATGTAATCAATAATGTTTCTAATTTAATAAAAATAATAATAATTTTCAACAAAAAAAAACATATTTCTTGGGGGTGCTTAGGGGGTGCTTAGGCAATCCTGGGAGGTGCTTCAGGTGTTACGTGTTACCAGGAAGAAGAGTAACACGAGTGACGGGAACACCAGTGACAATTGGGAGAAAACACGACAATTTTAACAAAATGGCTGCCATGTGTCAGACCAAATATGGCTTCAGTCAATATCAAAATCGTTTAACTCTTCAATACAATACATTTATTTTTCCATTCAAATGTTCACCCCTGGCAATCCAATGAGTAACACGAATGACAGACTTGAAAGACGCATGTAAAATCTGAAGATAAAATCACACCTTTAACAAACAAAGTAAGAAGTATCTGACTTTCCTCATGTCTTTGTCCACTGCACTGCCTCAAATGATCTCTTGTTACAGGAGGCACTTCAGAGACAGTACATTATTTCAAAATAAAAGGGTTTTGTGTAGCAGTAACTCCAATGACGTAATTTTGGGTGACTGACATTTATTGGATATTATTAGTAATAATTTGCATTTTATTTTACCATTTCAGTGTTATATTTAATGTATGTAATGTTAGTTGCATTGAACTGATCTTTTTAATAAGTTGTACTTACAATTTAGTGAGAAACATGGGCTTTAGTGATGGGCATATCGATTCCCTTGGGTGACACGAATCTTTTGATTCAGTTCACTTTAAGATTCGTTCACTGATTCATTCACCGGTTCGTTCACCGTTTCGCGAACGACTTCTGATGACTTGCACATTTGCAAACTATTCATCTTTGTACTTAATTCGTTCAGTGAGTCTTCACTACTGCCGAAGTCCGTACAAGAAATTTGCCTGCCTAAAATGTATGATATTAAAACACATTTTACACCTCACCCTGTTGCCCCATGAATTATGCTCTGGGAATAGGCTACATATATTTAAGAAATATAATTGGCCATTGTTAAATCTCATACATTTGTTCCTGACTATACGATGTATTACAGCAGGCTAGCACGTTATACTTTCAAACCTATGCACGTACTATGTGGCCTAACTTAAATCCCAAAGCATTAAACTCCATTTGGCCGAGTTCAAAGTGAATACAAAAATATATCTGAGGTTACCTACTGTAACCCAGCTTCTGGTGCAGCCCTCTAAGGCTATCGCTATTGGGTTATCCCTCTGCGCCCCCGCGCAGCACTGAAACACTTGTAGTCCACGCCCACCCGCCAGGTGTGCCCCACCCTCGGGCCTCCTTCCGGTATAAATAGGAAGGAGGACCGGCAATCTGCTCCCATACAATATAACTTTTCTTCAGCTATTCGTAGAGCCAGTGGGGCCCAGCGCTTAGAGGGCTGCGCCATTACTCATAGAAGCTGGGTTACAGTAGGTAACCTCAGTTCTATTTTGTATATGGCTTCGCCCTCTAAGGCTATCGCTATTGGGTTAAGGGCGAAGCATGATGTAGTCTGCGCCCCACTGGGTCCGCCCGGCACTAGAAGCACAGACACACCTGCTCAATAACACCCCCCTGCCTGTTGTGCCATGCGTAATGGCGCATCACCGTCCCTGGAACAAGCAAAACATGCCTATCTTCCCGACGGGGTGAAGGCTGGGAACAATACATATCGACCACTGTGAGAAAGTAGAGAGGAAGGTCCCACCTTTGCCCAGCGATCATCGAGGGGGAACAGCTGCTCTCTGCGTGTCAGACAGGCAGGAGAGCGCTCAGCTGGATCCCTGACGTCACTCACTCTGATCAGGCACTCCGTACGAACAGGCCCGCCTTAACCTGCCATCAGGCCCTGGGGCTGATAGGTTTTGTAGGCCCCCTATTTAAACAACAAATGAAAGTCCTTTATAGCCTCGGCAGGCTCTGTGATCGCACTTCTTCACCCTGCTCTATGCACACCTGGTCCTCTCCTCCAGATGAGTGACGTATCGGGCCTCCCTCATTTATTTGTCCGGTTGCCGTTGGCTCCCCTCCACGTAGCAAGTCCTCGTCGTCCTCTCATCTCCTCCAACAGATAATGTCCCTCCTGTCTGTTTTTCCTCTCCCGCTACTCCATCGCTATCAGAACCAGACGGCCAACTTGGCTCCGAGGCCCTGCGGCCGGCACCGCTGCCTCTCAGTACAGAACTCATCTGTCCTTCCTCCTCATCCCGGCCTACAGGTTTAAAATCACCTGGAAGCTTCGGCATGCTTTGTAATAGCTGCTTGTCTCGAAACTCCTTTTCCCTCAACAATTTCCTTTCCCGAGCGCCACTCTCAAACTTTTTCTTCTCAAACTTTTTCTCCTAAACAACCTTCATCTGTCACTCAATCACTCGCAATTTGAATAAGTCACATGTGAACCATATTCTCATTCTGATTGGCTGTTAAGTGGTGCCCGCTGACTGTTACGGAGTCATCTCTGGAATCCATCGATCTGATTGATTCGCGGAGCAAATGATCAAAATACTACGGAGGGAAGATATTTTCGTTTGGATTACTTTTTTCGGGGAAGCTTGCGAGTGTGTGTGTTTGTGTATTTTTGCGTTTGTGTGTATTGTGTTTGTTTCCCGGGGAAAACACTCATGAGAAACACCGGCTGTTGTTATGCCTGCTGTGACGTCAAGTTACTCCGTTCTCCGCTTGTAATTATGCCGAAGCTTCAAAGTTGTATTTATCTGAATTTGCCGAAACAATTTTAATATTCTGAAAGCCAAGACTTTGTTTATTTGAAACCAGATGAAAACAAACTGTAACGGACCCTGCCGTGTTATCTATGATTACTTACATTCATAATGTCAGCCGGAGGGAGGGGGAGTGAGTGGCAAGTGAGAGCTGTCATCTTCCCTTTACAAGCTTCAAAAATGTATTTATCGTGTGATTTTGGAAATAAAAGTTTCATATTCTGAAAGCCAAGACTTTGTTTATTTAAATGTTTTGTAAAAACATCCGAAATAAAAAACTATTTTTTTTAAATAATTTTTTTTATTGGCTCCTGATCTCCGTAGCCCCTGGGCTTCAGCCCAGGTCAGCCCGTGCATTAAGGCAGCCCTGCGTACAAAGTGTGTCAGAGTAAAGGGAACATCCCTCTCATACGAGGGGAAAAGAGCCGCTCTCTGTGTGCCGAGAGGCAGAAGAGAGGCGCACCGCTGGATCCCTGACGTCACTCACTCCGACAGGACACCCAGTACAGGGTGTGTCAGAGAGGAAAGGGAGACATCCCTCAAATAACATTGAATAAATGAACAGGGGGAAGACCCGTGCAAATATCTTCCACTGACATTCCTCCGTGCAACGCCGTAGAGGAGGAAATTCCTCTGGTGGAGTGCGCTTTGATATTCTCCGGGGGCTCCACCCCAGAGGAGACATATGCCAGCGACACAGCCTCACACAGCCAGTGTGACAGCCGTTGTGCAGACAGAGGTTGCCCGATCGAGCGCTCTCTATAATGCACAAACAGGCGATGAGAACGGCGCCATGCCGCCGTGCGTGCCACATGGCAGGACAGCGCGCGCACCGGGCAGAGGAGATGTGATGTGGCTTCTTCCTCCGATTTATGAGGAGGCGGAAAAAACCCGTCCATGGTGATCACTCTTGACCTAAAAGAGCTTGTGATGACCTTTGGCATGGGTTAGGACGTAACACAGCCGAACTGCCACCCCCTTGGATCCGGAGGCATGACGGGGCCACAGAGAGAGCCGATAAATCACTCACCCTTTTCACCGATGTTAGAGCCAAAAGCAGTACTACTTTGGCTGATAACATGTTGAGGGGAACCTGCTCTAAAGGTTCAAATGGGGCTTTGCTTAGTGCTCGTAACACCAAAGCCAAATCCCACTGAGGCGCCAGTGCGCGTGACACCAGTCTGAGTCTTCGTACCCCTTGCAGAAACCGTTTCATCAGGGGGTGACTGAACAACGTCCCTGCTCCGAAACCCACGTGACAAGATGATATGGCAGCCGCATACACCTTGATTGTGCTGAACGCCAAATTCCTGTCCAATAACAGCTGTAGGAATGACAGCACGTGAGGCAGGGGGCACGTGATGGGGTCCAGCCTTCTTTCTACACACCAACGCTGGAACGCTGCCCACTTGGCTGTGCAGGACGCTCTGGTAGACGCGGCCCTGGCTCCCTGAATGGTGCGTACAACATCTTGAGAGAGACCCCACCTCTCTAAGTGTTCCCGCTCAGGGGGCATGCCCATAAGGGCTGGCCTATCACTGGGTGACTGCAGATCGCTCCCTCCACCTGTGAGAGAGCATCCCCCCCCACGGAATCTCCCATGGCCTGCCTGACAGCGTACGCTGTAGGCATTGAAACCAGGAAGCTCCCGTGCGCTCCGGGGCAATTAGGATCACTGACAGCCGCTCCTCCTGCACTCGGTCCAGGAACCGAGGAATCAGCGGAACTGGTGGGAAGGCGTACAGCCGTCCCCTGGGCCATGGCCGATGTGCGAACGCGTCCACCCCCAGAGGGGGGTGGTCCCGCGCTGACAGGGAGAACCAGAGCGCGCATTGCGCGTTCCCACGGGGGGCGAACAGATCCACCTCCGCCGTCCTGAACCGGCTCCAAACCTGGGCGATCAGCTCGGGATGGAGGCCCTCCTCTGGACATGAGGTCTGCCCCTTTGTTCAGCTCTCCGGGCACATACAGTGCTCTGATGGAGAGCAGGTGTGCGCGCACCCAGATCAACAGCCGTCTGGCTGAGCGTACACCTCCCTGGCAATTGATGTGTAATTGTTTGTTGTCTGTGCGAATCAACACATGCTGATTCCGCAGCAACGGGGCAACATGCTGAATTACTCTCCGTACGGAGATCAATTCCAGCACATTTATGTGGAAAGACATGTGAGCCGGCCACTGTCCTCCCACTGCCTGCGCCATGCACGTTCCTCCCCACCCTGAGAGAGATGCGTCTGTGAACACCGAGGTGTGTGACGTAACTCTGCCCAGGGCGCATTTCACTCCGCCTCTCATCATGACGCGCGTGCACGCTCAGAGGATGGATGGAGGTGTGTGCAGTGATATCCACATGAGGCGTTACCACGGCGCTCATGGGCTTATTGTGACTGTGGCTGAAGTCGAATAGTCCATTTAGCTTAGGAACCTTCCTAAAGGAGTGAAATGACCCGGAAGTCCCTCAGTGGCAGCCATGATAAGTGCCGTTCGAATTCTCTAGAATGATGACAATGATAGAAAAGGAGGTTTCAAACTTCCTTTACAACCTCCTTTAGCTTAGGAACCACTGGACCTCCCTAAGCGAACATGCTGCCCCACAATGCCTTGCAGCCGCAGCATTTGCCGTCACTCAACAGTCGGCCGTTCACGGAAACAACCGATTATGACCGAGAAATGATATCATGAAAGTTACGGTGCTTATTAAGCATTTTAAAACATAGGTGGTAAGTTGCCAAAGTGCTTTGTTCTGAACGTTCATCAGTATTATAATCAAAAGAGAAATATGAACGTTTTTTACTGAAATGATCAAATAAAGTCAACATCTGGATTGAGGAACCTATTGCGGTGAGCACGTTGTAACTTTCGGTTGTTGTTGTCATCTCCGGGTATCCCGTGTGTCTGTTCTGTTGCTGATAGCTTATTAACTTAACTTAATCGATCGTTTTAAAACTCTTGATCACGGCAACTGCCTGACGTTGTAATCACACGTTACTACAGCTTAAGCACTCACAACTCTCCTTCTCTTAGCGACTGTAACTCCACAGTTGCCTACACTCTTTTCGGGTTTGCTAACGGTAGCAACTTTAGCTTGATAGCTATTTCCTGCTCTTCCTGTCTCATGTTTGGTTACTTCCCGGCCTCCCTTACTGGTAAGGATACATGTGTTAAATGTAGTATAGTTGTTAGGTTGGAGGCGGGAATCATAGCCATAGAAGCCCGGCTCCGCATCTTAGAAAGTAACTCAGCTAAAGTAAAGCCTATGTTAGCATGTGCGGACCGGCAAAAGGTAGCTCCTCTTAGCCGTCCCCGGCAACTCCCGAGCAGCAGGGAGACTGGGTGACTGTTCAGAAGGGGCATAACGCGAAACCCCCAGGTCCCCACAACCCATTCACGTATCTTACAGATATTCCCCACTCAGCGAGACACCCGCTGAGAAGCCAACTCTGGTTATTGGTAGCTCTATTATGAGACACGTGAATTTAGAGACCGAAGCCTCCACAGTCACATGCATTCCGGGGGCCAGAGTGGGCGACGTTGAGGCGCATCTTAAACTGCTGGCTAAAAATAAACGTAAATACAGTAGGATTGTTATTCACGTCGGTGGTTATGATGTTCGTTTACGCCAATCAGAATGCATCAAACTTAATGTGGAGTCGGTGTGTAGTTATGCTAAAACAATGTCGGACACCGTAATCTTCTCTGGTCCCCTCCCCAATCTGATCAATGATGACATGTATAGCCGCATGTCATCATTTCAGCGCTGGTTGTCTTGGTGGTGCCCAGCAAACAATGTGGGCTTCGTAAATAATTGGACAGCCTTCTGGGGAAAACCTGGTCTTAAGAGAGACGGCATTCATCCTACTTTGGAAGGGGCAGATCTCATTTCGGCAAACATTTCAGGGCTTTGTGGACTTAATCCATGACAAACTGGAGTTGAGACCAGGAGGCGGAGTCGCAGTCTTACACGCTTCTCTGCGCTCTCTCCTAGGCAGTCACCCATAGGAATCCCGAACCCAATACAATACCCAATATTAGCGGTGTGTGTGTCTGCCCAAGGACAATTTAAGGTAAAACCTAATAGAGGTGTCATACATAATAACCTAATAAAAGTAAATGTAACAACTACTACAGTGCAACAAAACAGGAAGATTACATGTGGTCTCTTAAACACAAGATCTCTAGCATCTAAAGCAATATTGGTAAATGATTTAATATCAGATTATAATATTGATATATGCTGTCTCACTGAAACTTGGTTGAGACATGAAGAATATGTCAGCATAAATGAGGCCACTCCACCCAGCCATATCAACACTCATATTGCCCGAGGCACGGGCCAAGGAGGTGGAGTTGCAGCAATCTTTGACTCAAATTTACTTATCAATACTAAACCAAAATTAAATGATACCTCCTTTGAAAGCCTCGTTTTTAGTCTTACGCATCCGACCTGGAAAACTTTGCAGCCAATCTTCTTTGTTACAGTGTACCGTGCACCAGGTCCTTATTCAGAATTCTTATCAGAATTCTCTGAGTTTTTATCAACTTTGGTTCTTAAAACAGACAAAGTAATTATCGTAGGTGACTTTAATATTCATGTTGACGATGATAAAAATAGCCTTACTGTTGCATTTAACTCTATATTAGATTCTGTTGGTTTCTGTCAGAGTGTAAATAAACCAACCCACTGCTATAATCACACTCTCGACCTTGTTCTGACTTATGGTATTGAAATTGAGCAACTATTAGTCGAACCGCATAATCCTGCTTTATCCGACCATTTCTTTGTAACTTTTGAAGTACTATTACGAGACTACAAAGCATTAGTCAAAAGCTCTTGCAGCAGAAACCTATCTGTTAGTGCTATAGCCACATTTAAGGAAGAGATTCCACCAATACTTAACTCGATAGCATGTCTGCATGTAGGGGAGGACACTTATACAAAATGTACACCACCCCACATTGATCATGTTGTTGATAGTGCTATAGATGCGCTGCGAATAAAATTAGACTCTGTTGCTCCTTTGAAAAAGAAGAAAATAAAACAATATAGATTAGCTCCATGGCATAATGCCGAAACCCGCACAATAAAGCAAAAGTCTAGACAACTTGAAAGGATATGGCGTTCCACTAAACTTGAAGAATCTCGTTTAACTTGGCATATTACTCTCAATGAATATAAGAAAGCACTGCGTAAAGCAAGAGCAGCCTACTACTCTTCATTAATAGATGAGAATAAGAATAATGCAATATTTCTTTTCAGCACTGTAGCCAGGCTGACAGAGAGCCACAGCTCCTTTGAGCCTTCTATTCCCACCGCACTCAGTAGTAATGATTTTATGTGCTTTTTTAACCATACAATTGTTACTCTTAGAAACAAAATGAATGACCTCTTGCCTTTGACCAGTATAGTGTTATCAACAGCTCCCGGAAACGTAAGTTCTAATATTACACTAGATAGTAAACTAGAATGCTTTTCCGCCATAAACCTTGAACAATTACATTCAATGATTCTCTCTTCTAAACCATCAACGTGCATGTTAGACCCAATTCCAACTAAGCTGTTGAAGGAAGTTTTTCCATTAATTAGCACTTCTTTATTAAATATTATGAATATGTCTTTATTATCAGGCTATGTTCCACAATCATTCAAAGTAGCAGTGATAAAACCGCTTCTTAAAAAGCACAACCTCGATCCGGAGGTTTTAGCCAACTATAGACCTATTTCTAATCTTCCGTTCCTCTCAAAGATTCTTGAGAAAGCGGTCGCAAAACAGTTGTGTGATTACTTAAAAAACAATGATTTATTTGAAGATTTTCAGTCTGGCTTTAGAACACATCATAGCACAGAGACAGCTCTGGTTAAAGTCACAAATGACATTCTAATAGCCTCAGACAAGGGACTTGTCTCTATTCTTGTTTTGCTCGATCTCAGTGCTGCATTTGATACTATCGGCCATGATATCCTATTGCAAAGACTAGAGCACTTAGTTGGCATACAGGGAACTGCTTTAGGCTGGTTTAGGTCCTATCTATCTGAACGCTCTCATTTTGTACGTGTCAACGATGAATCTTCCACGCAAACCAAAGTTAGCCATGGAGTGCCACAGGGCTCAGTGCTCGGACCTATTTTGTTCACATTATATATGCTTCCGTTAGGCAATATTATAAGGAATCATTCTGTAAACTTTCATTGTTATGCGGATGATACTCAACTATATTTATCAATCAAGCCTGATGAAATTAATCATCTAAATACAATTCAAGACTGCCTTAAGGACTTAAAAACGTGGATGACCTTATGAACTTTTTGATGTTAAACACGACCAAAACTGAAGTTATTGTACTTGGCCCGAAGAATCTACGAAACAAATTATCTAAAGATATACTAACTATGGATGGCATTAATTTGGCCTCCAGTGAGACTGTAAGGAATCTTGGTGTTATATTTGGTCAGGATTTATCCTTTAACGCCCACATAAAATCAATTTCAAGGACCGCCTACTTCCATCTACGTAACATTGCAAAAATCAGGCATATCTTGCCTCAAAACGATGCAGAGAAACTAGTCCATGCATTTGTTACTTCTAGGCTGGATTATTGTAACTCTTTATTATCAGGGAGTACCAAGAAGTCAGTCAAGTCGCTTCAGCTGATTCAAAATGCTGCGGCTCGTGTACTAACCAGAGTTAGGAAAAGGGACCACATTACTCCTGTTCTGGCTGCCTTACACTGGCTCCCTATAGAACACAGGATAGAATTTAAAATTCTTCTTCTCGCCTACAAAGCCCTTAATGGGCAGGCGCCATCTTACCTTAAAGAACTCATTATACCCTACTGTCCCTACTAGGGCATTGCGTTCCAAGAATGCAGGGTTGTTGGTTGTTCCTAGAATCTCTAAAAGTACAATGGGAGCCAGAGCCTTTTCTTATCAAGCTCCACATTTGTGGAATCAGCTTCCAGTTTGTGTTCGGGCGGCAGACACCCTATCCGTTTATAAGAGTGCGCTTAAGACCTTCCTTTTTGATAAAGCTTATAGTTAGGGCTGATTAGATTCAGCCCCTAGTTTTGCTGATATAGGCTTAGTTTGTCGGGGGACATCTTACTTCTTCCTTCTCTCTGTCTGTACCTGTGTACTCTCATGTTCCGATTAACCCAGCTTCCCCAAATGTCTTTCTTTTTGGGTGTCTATATACGCCGGGATCCGGAGTCATGGATGATCCTGCGGTCCTGTGTCCTGGATCGTGAGCGCTGGATCTTGAGTCGTGGCTGTGGTCCTGGATCATAGGTCCTGGATGGATATCCTCGTGGATTCATCTTCCTATTTACACACATGCATTTCCAAACATTTGGACTACCTATGTTGCAAATGTATTATCTTTTCAATTTACACACGGCATCTATTGCACGTCTGTCCGTCCTGGGAGAGGGATCCCTCCTCTGTTGCTCTCCCTGAGGTTTCTCCCATGCTCCCTTTAAACTGGGTTTTCTTTGGAAGTTTTTCCTTGTACGATGTGAGGGTCTAAGGACAGAGGGTGTCGTATTGTCATACTGATATTCTGTACACACTGTGAAGACCACTGAGACAAATGTAAAATTTGTGATATTGGGCTATATAAATAAACATTGATTGATTGATCTCACAGTCTTTACTGAGCTGTGTGGAGTTTGTTCAACTTTTAAAAGATGTTTGAATGGTGATATACACAGTGATAGATGTTAAGGACTAACGTTTATAATAAATACATCTGTATTTATTTTAAGATCTTTTCATAGTTCATACAATCTTTGGGATCATTAGTAGGCTATTCATGTGGACTGGAGGGAGAGGGTGACGAGCATAAGTTTAACTTTCCTTTTTTATTTCAATTCCAGCTTTGGTCATGAAGAATATGTTTCTCTGTTGTCCACGTTCATAAAGGAAAGCAGCAGCATCAGAGCACGGTGCAGAGTCTCTAGATGAGTTCACAGTAGTCCCTCGTTCTTATTGAACATCCATGTTGTATTCCGCTGTATAGAAAACTGTGGTTTCCATGGTTTCCCCACAGCAGCAGACGCACATTCAGGACGTCCGCTGGCGCATCATAAACACGTCGGATAGTGAAAGTGCATTCGGATTCTCTAAAGCACCGCAGTCTCTTCTCCTAAGTCCTTTTGAATTCTCCTATCCACTATCCCTTAACCCCGTGACGTGTCACTCAGAGGTCAAGGAATAGGAGATAGGGTTAGAATGTAGGAGCTGATCTTTGGACTATTCGACTGCAGCCTGTGTGTAGGTGGTGTATCTCGGAAAGAGCAATGCCGCGAGGTCTGTGGTTTAATAACCAAAAAGTCATAACCATCAGGCCTCTGCAGCGAATCCTGCTGCCTAATAATCAACAGATTGGAGGCAGCTGGTGTAGTTACTGTGCTCCGCAGCTTATTAATCGATCGGCTTTTGTAACAAACCCTGCTGGCTATTAACCGATAGGTCATAGGCAGCTGGTTCACCCAGGGTGGGGGATATGTGAAATACATTTGTAACTGATGACTCAGACAACATGTTGGGAAATAATCATCTTTTATTTCCCTCACACTCCCCCCCAAACCGTCAAGGCCGGCTTTGTTTTTTCGGCAGATCTCGTGGAGCAGACGCCGAACGGGAGTACCTCACTCCCTTCTTATCCCCCTTCTCTGGTGGGGGGCCGGAGGCGCGGGATGGTGCCCCAGCCGTCGCTGACGGACAAGTCTGACGCCTCGGCTGTTGCTGCTGCGAGTGTCTGTCCGTCTGCCGCTGTGGCCGGGTTGGCTGCTGCCGCTGGAGCCGTTGCTGCTTCACCGCTGGCTGGAGCCAGCCGACGTGCTGGCGGATGTCCTCCGCTTGCTCCGATGCCGCCTTCATGGACTCAACCATGGCCAGGAACTGGGGTCCGAACAGCCCGTCCGAGCTGATCGGAGCGTCCAGCAAAACCTTCCTGGCTGGCTCTGTAACCGCTGCTTGTTGCAACCAGAGTTGGCGCTGGATCTGAGTCATCCAGGCTGTGATCCTTGCCTGGGAGACTGCCACGGCTGCGCACAGCGTGAGTGCCGTGCTGGCCGCCTTAACGATCTCTTCCGCCTCCTCTGGAGCTACGGTGGTGGACCGTTCGACCAACCTCACCATTGGTCAGCAACGCGATGTTATTCGCTGCTGCAGACGCCTGGAACGCACACTGGTGCTCCCGGTCAGCCTGGAGGGCGACATACTGGTCTTTGGGGGTGGCCAACATAAGGCGCCGTCCGGCGACCAAGTTGGCCTGCCTAACCCCGAAGAACGCCGTTAAACTCTGTTCCAGAGCGGGGGTGGTTGGAAAAACCTCGTCTGTGAACCCCTCCACCTTAGTGAAGGGAACAAAGGTGGCCACCGGAGCCCTTAAGGTCCTCGGGTTCGCCGCTGCCCCTTTCTGGTATCGCCAGATAAAGATCGGGTCACTCCTGCCCGTCTGAACCCGGGAAAACACTCTGGCCATGTCATCCAGAGCCACCCTCTACCGTCCTCGGGGAACGGGGAGGCCTCTGCATGCTGCTGCTTTGCCGATTATTTCCGGCAGCTCCAGCATAATGCCACCCAACGCCGGTAGCGCCGTGGCCACAGAGAAGGGGAACACGTGCTCGGCCGCCACCTCTGACTGGGGAAGTCCGGGGAAGAGGGGGAGAGGAGAGCCGCATGGCGAGCCATGGAGGGAGACGGGGTAGGAGTCGTCCGACTCCTGCCCCCCACTTGCCTCCAGAAACAGGCTGTTGTCACTGTTCTGGGTGGGCCAGTCGTCCTCCTCACCCGCAGCAGCTAGAGCGTCCGCCCTTTGCTTCCTGTCGGATGATGGGAGACGAACACAATGTGAACATGCAACCTGCTGGCTGAGAGCCGCGTCCGCGTGCTCTGGCCCCAGGTAGGATGCGCATATTGAGTGCAAATCGTAGCTCATGATGTATCCCGTTTTGCACGAAGGACACATGCGGTTACGATCATTGCTGCTCATGATTTCTTCTCGTGCTTCAGTACAGCTGGTTGCTGAAGAAAAGAGGGAGCAGATTGCCGGGCCTCCTTCCTATTTATACCGGAAGGAAGCCCGAGGGTGGGGCCCACCTGGCTGGTGGGCGTGGACATTTTAAAAATTGTTTTATACATAACTTGCAATTAATTTAAAATGCCAAGTTCAAGGAACTGCCTTGTCACTTTGATCTACTGTACATAGAAGTGGAGCCTATAGTTTTCATTTAAAATATTTGTTTTCAATAAATAAATCTCATTCATATTTACATAACATTACATACATTAAATATAACACTGAAATGGTAAAATAAAACGCAAATTATTATTAATAATATCCAATAAATGTCAGTCACCCAAAATTACGTCATTGGAGTTACTGCTACACAAAACGCTTTTATTTTGAAATAATGTACTGTCTCTGAAGTGCCTCCTGTAACAAGAGATCATTTGAGGCAGTGCAGTGGACAAAGACATGAGGAAAGTCAGATACTTCTTACTTTGTTTGTTAAAGGTGTGATTTTATCTTCAGATTTTACATGCGTCTTTCAAGTCTGTCATTCGTGTTACTCATTGGATTGCCAGGGGTGAACATTTGAATGGAAAAATAAATGTATTGTATTGAAGAGTTAAACGATTTTGATATTGACTGAAGCCATATTTGGTCTGACACATGGCAGCCATTTTGTTAAAATTGTCGTGTTTTCTCCCAATTGTCACTGGTGTTCCCGTCACTCGTGTTACTCTTCTTCCTGGTAACACGTAACACCTGAAGCACCTCCCAGGATTGCCTAAGCACCCCCTAAGCACCCCCAAGAAATATGTTTTTTTTTGTTGAAAATTATTATTATTTTTATTAAATTAGAAACATTATTGATTACATCAATGCAAATGTGAAACAAACACATTTTTGACCAAAAACATAAAGCCAACACAGGTGATATGATTAGGCCAATGGCCAGCACCCATTCGATTTTTGACCTACCCATAGGCTAAATTACGTTGACACTTGAGTGACTTCCTGTTAGCCAGAGCACCAAATGATTTGCTAATAGCAAAGTGAAAGATGGATCGTTTTTTAGTCCGTAAACGTCCACGTGTGGACACTCAATCAAAACCACCTGAAAGCGAGAGGGATTCTGCACATAATAGCCTAGCGTCGTGAGTAGCCTACAAGTAGCTTCTCTGGTCTCTGTGTTTCATTCAAGCTCTGCTCTGTGTGTGTGCGTGTGTGTGTGTGTGTGTGTGTGTGTGTGTGTGTGTGTGTGTATGTGTGTGTGTGTGTGTGTGTGTGTGTGTGTGTGTGTGTGTGTGTGTGTGTGTGTGTGTGTGTGTGTGTGTGTGTGTGTGTGTGTGTGTGTGTGTGTGGCACGAGCCATTTTGTGTGCGTGCGCGAGAGAGAGAGCTTGTCTTGCGCACCGGTGGGTATCTACCGGAGTCGAGATCGTTGTGGTTAGCATCTAATGCTAGCTAGCCAAGCTAACTCCTCCTAATAAGGAGCTTTTTCAACAACAAGTTGGAGGGAGAACTCTCTCCTGTCAGACTGAGAGTCTCAGATAACCAAAGGCTCAGGTGAAGTAAAGGGCTCTCAGTGTTTAGATAGTTAACTTTAGTCTAGTTATCTCAGTGGGTCTCAAACGGTTTGTTTTAAAAGGGTGTGTGATTTTAAAAATATCTATAAATAAATAGAAAATCTGTTTACAGTTCTGTGTCATATGGATGTTGAGAGATGTATCCATAGATCTCTTAATGTTGCTCTCAAAGTGCACCAGATTGATGCTTTTAACTTCAATATTTAAAAAAATCTTCCCAGGGAAACATGCCCCCGGACCCCACTAAAGGAGGTGAGGACCCCCCTAGAGGAGGTGACTGAGGTCCATCCCCCACTTGTAAAAATAGCACTTTACCCCTGCTTACACCTATATGTCGTGAGCTGATTATCGCGCCTTCATTGTCGACATTGTCAACAGTCGCGGGTGCACTGTGTGTGCGTGTGGGGAGTGTTGCAGTAGACAATTCAACTGTAGCGCTGGTGCATTAATGGGAAACCCTTAATGTTTGAGCACCCTCTATGAAACGTCAAGCTACCCCACAGCACCCCCTAGAGAAAAACTCTGGCGCCGCCACTGCACTGTCTCGTCATCAAATACTCGTCTTTTACCAACACGGTGAGTATTGCTGATATGTCTGTGTCACACCGTGACGGCCCGGGCAGATGTCTCAAAGTCTGAACATGTCCCTTGTAGTGATGCAACATAAGTGCGCAGCGATTCCAAAAGTCGCACAGCCGTCATTAGGTCAATGTCTTTCTTTTGCAAGCCAGTGCTCGTAAGCTTGAGTTGGTGCAGTACAGTGTCCCAAAATATTTTCAGCAGAGCAGTCTCTAGTTTCCCAAGTTTGCCACAGAGCGCAGAGGCCTCTCTCCTGGCGCTCTTCGTCATCAGCCGCCAACATTTGTAAAGCCCCTCTTATTGCAGTGTAATTCTCACAAAGAGCTCTTGTGGAGTCTCCTCTGCATCTCCATCTTGTACAGGAGAGAGATTTTAGCGTCAGTGTGACGTTTTCAGTGAACACTTTATTCCATCGGTGGGTAGAAGCAGAGCAAAAAGCATAAAGTGCTTGAAGTATATCAAAAAACTGGCTTCACGACAACTACTTTCAACACAGTTGACACCAACCAAATTCAAGGAGTGTGCTGCGCTCGGAATGTAATGTATGAGTGGGTTGCTTTTCTTGAGATGAGCTTGCAGCCCATTATATTTTCCTGACACGTTGGATGCGTTGTCATGAGCCTGGCCACGGCAGTTTGAGAGATCCATCAATGACCATCTTCATCACGCAGTCAGCCAGACTTGACCCAGTGTGACTGTGAATGGGTTAGAATCCAATAAATCTCTCAATGACTTTTCCTTTCTCACTCACAAATCGGAAAACGAAACTTAATTGGTCGACGTGAGACATGTCAGGTGTAGAATCTACGATGACAGAGCAATACCTTGCTCGCTGTAGTTCTGTTACAATTGCTTCCTTTGTTCTGTCACCCATCAAACCAATGAACTCCTCACAGATAGTTGATGACAAGTATGAAGTCCTGCCACGTCCCTTCTGGCCAAACTTCTGCAAATGATCCTTTAAAAGTGGATCAAACTGCGCGAGCAGCTCCAGGATTCCCAGGTAGTTCCCGTTATGTGCGGATCCTAAAAGTTCGTCATTTCCCCGGAAAGGAAGCCCCCTCTCACTCAAGAATATAATCACCGCAACTACACGTCTCAATACATCCTTCCAGTACTGACTTTCTGTGTCGACCTGCACCCCTAGAGAAGCTTCCACAGTGCCCATGAGTTTAGTGCGATGCATAAGTGAAAGTATGCATGTTCTGTGCTCACCACTCGTCTCATGTTCCGTTATCCTCTCGGGATGCTTCCCATCACTAAAGCCGAGAACAAATGTATTGCTGTGGCTGTGAGTGGATAAAAGTTTGCAGGCAAAACAATAAATTGCTCCGGTACATGGAGAACAAATAATCCAATCGCGTTGAACGATTTCTCCATTGTGAAGCTGTCTGGTCAGCATATCGTTGGTCAGTGAGCGTTTTTTCTGCTCACGTGACAAAATGTGACATGAATGAGGGTGGGGCTGTGATTCGGCTATACACCGCCTGTCACAATCTTAAGGAGAACCCAAATGCAGCACTCGAGAAACCAAGGAGAATTGGTAATAAACTTTATTGGAGATTCCACTGGATCTGAGGAATACCAACCGGGCAGTATAACGCACCGGAGGACAGCGGGCAGAAGGTGAGTCAGGGACAGGCAGAAGGTCAGGGAGTAAGCGAGGCGGTTAGCGTGGATACAGGCAGGGTCGGATAACAGGCCAGGAAGGATAGTCGAGGGACAGGCAGGATCAGGAAACAGGCAGAGCAAGCAGGTCGGAGACAGGCAGGGTCGGAACCGGGAAGGCAATCTAGTATCAAACGCGGGAAAGACAAGCATGAGGCAAAGTACAATCTGGCAAAGAGTGTGTCTCTGCGACGGGAACGAAGAAGTCGTCGGAGAGTGTACGCCGTCAATCATCTGGGGGGGTGGTGGGGGAGGGATCGCAGGAACCAAGGTACTCTCTCGGACCGGTTTGATCCTGGAAACGTGGAAGGTGGGATGGATCCGCAGAGTCCGAGGCAGTCTTAGCCTTACTGCTGCGGGATTGATTATCCTGACAATCTCAAACGGTCTAATGAATCTAGGTGCAAGTTTCTTTGAATCCACCCGTAAAGGAATATCCCGGGAGGAAAGCCATACCTTTTGGCCCACCTGGTAGACAGGTGCTTTGGAACGTCGGCGGTTGGCAGAGGAGGCGTACCGGTTGGCCGAACAGACGAGAGTTCTCCGGGCTTGATTCCAGGTCCGTCGACAATGACGGATGAATGCCTGGACGGACGGACAGGTAACCTCCCTCTCCAGGGCCGGAAACAGAGGGGGTTGAAGCCCGTAAGCACACTGAAATGGGGACAGCTTGGTGGCCGAACTGACCAGAGTGTTGTGGGCGTACTCGACCCGGAGCAGCTGTTTAGCCCAGGCCGCTGGGTTCTTGGAGACTATACAGCGTAAGGTTGTCTCCATCTCCTGGTTCTTTCTGTCTGACCGTTGGATTGCGGATGGAAACCGGATGACAGACTGACCGTGGCCCCAAAGAGCGTGCAGAATTCCCTCCAGAACACCGAGGTAAATTGAGGACCACGATCGGAAACCACATCAGTAGGCAGCCCATGGAGCCGGAACACATGGAGCAGGACCAGCTCCGCCGTCTCTTTAGCTGAGGGGAGCTTGGGTATCGGCACAAAATGAGCCATCTTACTGAATCGGTCTACCACCGTAAAGATGGCAGTGTGTCCGTTGGACGGTGGCAGACCAGTAACAAAGTCCAAAGAAATGTGAGACCAGGGGCGATGAGGGATAGGCAGAGGTCGTAGGAGACCAGCAGGAGCTTGGTGAGAAGATTTGTTCTGATTGCAAACGGGGCAGGCATGAACAAATTCCCTGGTGTCCTCCTTAAGTGTTGCCCACCAGAACCTTTGCTGGACTACCTCCCATGTGCGTTGGATCCCAGGATGGCAGGTGAGTCTGGAGTTATGAGCTAACTGGAGAACATCAGACCTCAACGTCTGCGGAACGAACAGGCGGTTCGGAGGACAGGCACTGGGTCCCGGCTGGTCCTGCTGGGCGGGCCTTGACCCTCTCCTCCACCTCCCAGATGAGGGCGGCGACGAGCTGAGGAGTTGGAAGGATGGTGTCCAAGCCCCTGGGAATGTTACCTCCCTCTCCAAGCTGTATAGAAAGAGCGTCAGCCTTAATGTTCCGAAAACCAGGGCGGTAGGAGAGGGAGAAATTGAACCGAGTGAAGAAAAGGGCCCATCTAGCCTGTCGGGAATTCAGTCTGCGGGCCGACCGGATGTACTCCAAATTCTTGTGGTCGGTCCACACCAGGAAAGGTTGACTGGTCCCCCCGAGCCAGTGGCGCCACTCCTCCAGAGCCAACTTCACTGCTAGCAGCTCCCGGTTTCCCACATCATAATTCCTTTCCGCTGGAGTCAAAGACTTTGAAAAGAAAGCACAGGGATGGAGTTTGTGGCTGTCCATTGCTCGCTGAGACAGGATGGCTCCCACCCCCATATCAGAAGCATCCACCAGGATCGGGTACTCGGAGGATCGGGGCGGAGGTGAATTATTTTGATTCTTTCATTCCGGCTTGTAATCTGCGCTGAACAGTCTCTGCCATAAACAGTACAAACTCTCTTTTACTCACTATCAGAGTGTCCTCCTTCAACTGAACACAGTTGTGGACTTTTCCTGTTTCTTTGCTCTTATTGTTGTTTACCATTGTAACCTTCGTTCCTCCAGAAACTGTCTTCTGCTTCCTTGCTAACCTCACATCCCCGGTACGCTGAGCTATGCTCCCCACCGCAATTGCAACATTTCAGCTTTGCCCCTTCTTCACATTTTCCGTTTTCATGATCCCCACCACATCTGCCACACCTTTGTTTTCCCTTGCACACTGCCGCGCCGCCACATGTCCAAATCTCTGACATTTAAAACATCTTAGCGGTGGTGGAACATACGGTCTCACAACACATCTATCCAGGGGTTAAATTGGGCCGGGGCTGTCCGGGGCTAAGCTCCGGCACATAGGAAAATGCTCTGACGTCATGCCCCTCGCATATTTTTAACAATGTATGCAGCATGCCTATATCATATGTTTACACAAAAAATATATACATGTTAAAACTTTTCTTTCTATATGTTTAAGGTTCTTCATAATTCGAAAAATCAATAAAACACTCTTTCTAGCTGTAGGGAACATAAATAAGATGACGCTACGATGACTTGCACTTTTCACATTTTTCGCGGGTTTCCCCTTTCTTTATTTTCTTCAAATCGAATTGGCTGATCGGCGACCACACAGTCTCTTCCGTCAGTCACACAGACAGCCGGCAGAGTGACCGGTGAATCCAGGAAAAAGTGTGGAGAAAAATAGGTAATACGCTGACAGGTTTCTTAACATGAATTCGTCTGATATTCTGGTTTTACGTTCAACTACCATTAAGTTAAATAACGTTTTTTGTTTGACTAACTTTTGATCAAAGAAGGGAAGGGAAGGGAGTGGAGGAACTTCTTACTTTTCTTTGTGTCGCTGCTTTTAATTGAACTATTCATATCTTAAACTGCACTGTAACTTTTATCCATGTATTTTTTCTTTTAATGTTTATTTTATTAGCTTTTCTTTTTTAATGCTTAATGTCTTTCATTTTTTGTAAAGCACTTTGAATTGCCTTGTGTTGAAAAGTGCGATATAAATAAACTTGCCTTGCCTTCAGGAGAGGAGAGGAGAGGAGTAGAGCAGGGAAGCAGTGTAGGAAAGGCTGACAACTTGCCTGACTGCTGGAATCAAAGTCAATTGGAATATTTTACACAGAAATATACATTTCTAATAGTTGGAATTAAAAAAAAATAGGATGCAAATCATGTAGGGAAGCGGGATCCCTTGGGGCGATGAGAACAGGGAAACAGGTACCCATTCTCTACTGATGGCAGAACTGTAGGGGAGGCCCATATGGCAACAGCAATGAGAAGCAAATGAAATCTTTGAGAAAGAAAATAAATGAACATAGTGTCTCACAGAGTCAGAAATTAGCACAGGACATAGTAAGAAGACAAAATGAAGAAGCTTTACAATCAAGCTTTCTAAAAACATTTAAAATTAAGACATTTTGGCTTCCACCCATAATGTCTTTAGAACGGCATACTACATTGCAAAAAATAACCGGCCATACTCTGATCATCCTGGACCAATAGAAATACAAATGATAAATGGTGTAACTGTTGGCCGAGTAGTCCACTCAAATGTTACATGTACAGACATTGTACATTTTATCTCAAAAGAAATGAGGGAAGCCCTATTGGCAAGTATCACGTGACCCGACCAAAGCTAACTGTTCTTGTGATGAAAGCACATCGTTAAGCAAGAAGTCTTGTTTGATTGTGTACCTAAGAACGTCAGTTGATAGCTCAGAGCCAGTGTTCCTTCCTAGATCTTCTTGAGCTAGAGAGTACAACTGCAGAATCATTAGTCAACTACAGAACTGTCTACAGAAATATGGTCTTGATGATGCTTTTCTGAAAGAATGTCTGGTGGGATTCTGCTCAGATGGAGCCTCCGTAATGGTAGGCAGAAAGAATGGCGTCAACACAAAACTGAGAAGTAAGTACCCAGGCCTCCTAGGCTAGCATTGTCAACAGGATTTTTTCTTCCTGTTGTGTATTTTCAAATTCAAAAATTTCAAAATGACCTACCCCACCTTTAAGTACTGTTAATATCCATCCATCCATCTTCTCCCGCTTATCCGTGGTCGGGTCGCGGGGGTAGCAGTTCCAGCAGAGAGCCCCAAACTTTCTTTTCCCCTCATCAACCAGCTCTGACTGGGGGGTCCCAAGGCGCTCCCAGGCCAGAAGAGATATAATCCCTCCACCTGGTCCTAGGTCTACCCCTTGGTCTCTTCCCAGCTGGACGTGCCTGGAACACCTCCCTAGGGAGGAGCCCAGGTGGCATCCTAACTAGGTGCCCGAACCACCTCAACTGGCTCCTTTCGACGCGAAGGAGGAGCGGTTCAACTCCGAGTCCCTCCCTGATGACCGAACTTCTCACCTTATCCCTAAGGGAGACGCCAGCCACCCTGCGGAGGAAACCCATCTCGGCCGCTTGTATCCGCGATCTGGTTCTTTCGGTCATGACCCATCCTTCATGACCATAGGTGAGGGTAGGAACGAACATGGCCCGGTAGACAGAGAGCTTTGCCTTCTGGCTCAGCTCCCTTTTCGTCACACGGTGCGGTAAAGCGACTGCAGTACCGCTCCCGCTGCTCCGACTCTCCGGCCCATCTCACGCTCCATTGTTCCCTCACTCGAGAACAAGTCCCCGAGATACTTGAACTCCTTCACTTGGGGTAAGGACTCATTCCCTACTTGGAGTGGACAGTCCATCGGTTTCCTGCTGAGAACCATGGCCTCAGATTTGGAGCTGCTGATCCTCATCCCAGCCGCTTCACACTCGGTTGCGAACCGATCCAGTGAGTGCTGAAATATCTATCTATATGTTAATATCTTCACAGAAAATTCAGAGGTTTTTCATTTCACTCCTCTTTGACTGTAGCTGACATTTAATAAATGCAGGTACATTTTTAGCAGCTATTCATACTAAATCAGTTGTCCCTCCCCTGGTGCCAGGACCAACAGATCCATCTTTAGGCTCCGCAGCCCTGCCCCCCACATAATGCTTTGCAGTCTTGCCATGCTGTCCATTGAAAGCCAGTTGATTAGAAAGCTGGACTTCAATGACTTGATCAGTGACTTTGCCTGTAAGAAGGCTAGGCGCTGGGCGTTAAGGCTGAGCCAGGGCTCGTAATAACTGTTAAAGGGCAAGGCTATGGTAACGATATTGGATCACTACACAGAAGATGCATGTTGAGAAAAAGACTGAGAACAGGTATAGGCTCTGATTTAGCACCACCATCAGGCCTTTTCACTTCCATTTCTGTTTTGTTGTCCATTTACACTTTAATACCCGTATATTTAATTAAAAAATCTGATGCTTATGTTATTTTTTTTGTTATAGCATTTTAGAAATGATAATATTGGTGTTAATGTTCACTTTATTTTAATTTAAGAGGTCATGTATATTTAAATTATATTTATTTAGATTTTTGAATGTTCCATTAAAAATTGTTATGGCGTGGCCTGGGCCTGGTGGTGGGGCCCAATGTGATATCTTTTCATGGGGCCCAAAATCCCTGGCGGCGCCCCTGCATACGACGCTGAAGTTGGCTTCCGATTCAGAGCATCCGATTCGGCAGTTAAGGGGAAAGTTAAGGGACATTTAATTTACAGCGCTGAGCGAACAATCCTCCGTGTTTGAACCTCTTAAATCGCTGCATAGCCGATTTATCTGGACTGGATCATCCCAGAGAGTCTAAAGATTCTTTATAACCCAGTTTCAGATTTGTGAAACCTTTATTCTATTTGTGAAAATACAAACAAGGGAGATTTCAGTGCTTTTATTTTTACATGTAGACCACATTAGACCAGGTCCTGATCTGAAACCACTAGACCTACTCATTAAATCAGGTAAGTATGGACAGCTAATTAAGGAAGAATAAAGTCTTTACTTCTCAAATGTGTTATAATTTTTTGTTGCAAATAAAAATTCAACAGATAAGAAGGTATACTTATATAAACTTAATGTATTTACAGTTGCAGACAAAACATTTCAACAGGAAATTAAATATAGTCTATAACTAGCATTGTTCAAGTTTACTTTAAGCAACAAGCTTAGTTTGCCTAATTACAGTATGTCATCTTGAGTTCTGGGATTGCTTGGAATGTGAAAAACATTACAAGATTAGAAAATAACACTTTGGTAACAATGGAGAGAGAACGTTGGTTCATTGTAATCCTGTCTTCTCTCTCAGAGAAATAATTGATATTTAGCTTTAGGACAAAGCAGCAGAAGCTGTTCAGAGTGGATGAAAGACTGAAGGCTTTATCTCATGAACCTGAATTCCTTTAACATCTCTTTCATGTTTGTGTTTGCTATGAAACAGTATTTAAGATACAAACACTTTGTAGATAAAGAATTATCACCTAAATGAGGAGCATACACTTATTTGTATTTATTCATTCATTCATGTGTTTAACAGGGACAGTGCACATTAATTAACATTCCTGTAAATGTGCCAGAGTTAGCCAAGAGGCTATTTTTCATCTGTTGTCCCGGGACAGATTTTATAAGTGAACCTAAAACAAAAGTAAATACAATCAAATTAAAACATGCAACATACATGACTGGAATACTTAAACACAAAGACAGAACAATAAAACAAAACAAAAGAACATGTTGTGACGACCCCTCCCCCTTCTGCCTGTCTGTGCTCCCTGCCTTGCTGTCCTCTGGCAGGTACTGGGAGTGTCGTCCTGTTTGTGCCCGCCCATCTAGAGGCGGAGCCTCAAGAAGGCATAAAGGCTTGCCCAGCTGGGAGGTTCACTCTCTGATCCTGATCCTGGCCGGCTGCAGCAACCTCAGCCTTCCACCTGTGTTTGTATTTTCACAAATAGAATAAAGGTTTCACAAATCTCAAACTGTGTTATAAAGAATCTTTAGCCTCTCTGGGATAATCCAGACCAGATTTGATGAGTCTAGGAAAAGTGGTTTTAGATCAGGACCTGGTCTAATGTGGTCAGAATGTGAAAAAAGGACTGAAATCTCCCTTGTTTGTATTTTCACAAATAGAATAAAGGTTTCACAAATCTCAAACTGTGTTATAAAGAATCTTTAGACCCTCTGGGATAATCCAGTCCAGATAAATCGGCTATGCAGCGATTTAAGAGCTTCAAACACGGAGGATTGTTCGCTCAGCGCTGTAAAATAAATGTCCCTTAACTTTCCCCTTTACTGCCGAATCGGATGTTCTGAATCGGAAGCCAACTTCAGCGTCGTCTTTGTCATCCTGTCAGGTTATGGTTACAATGGATTTTTTTTTAACTTTAAAAAAAATATGTTATGAAACCAAAGAGGTTACAGTGCTTGCATTATGTCAAATACGCCAATCTATTGTGTTGGATAGATATATTAGCTACTGAAATTAGCATGCTAACTGACTAGCCCTGGCATAAGCCGAGGCGCCAGGATTTCAATTGTGGGTGGGCCAATGTAATTTCGGCTGGGCCTGTTCGAATAGATGTTTTCTCGTTAACAAAAATGTAATACAAATACATGCCTGCATATCATTGTAGGCAAATGCATTTTTCCTATAGTAAACACACTTTTTCAAAACCCTTCTCTTTTAAACATTTTCACTTATGAGAAGCTTAAATATTATTTAAATGATTAAGCGGCACGCCGCAATGAGTGCAAATAAATGTTATTCTGCATGTTATTTAGTTTTGGTTCACAATACATTGATACGTTTAGAAACAAAGAGCATACAACAGAATACGGAATAATGAGCGAACACCTGATGTGTGTCTGTGTGGTTACACCGTGCTGTCCTTTAGCGCAGGGGTGGGGAACCTTCTTTCTCTCAAGGGCCAGTTCAATTTTTTCAACATCCTCCGAGGGCCGTACAAATGATTGACCTCGTGTATGAATGCACGTGCACGGTGTGGCATGACCACCAAAACAGAAATATATGGACACAAGGTGTGTGCAAATGTATTTAGTTTCATATCCATGTGGACATGATTTAAGTGGGGGGGGACCTAACCTCCATTTGTTTTTAAATGTTGAAGTGGAAAGCATCAATCTGGAGCACCTTGAGAGCAACATTAGGAGCTCTATGGATACATCTCTCAACACCCAGATGAAACAGAACTGTAAACAGATTTACTTTTTCTTTACGGACATTTTACAAATCACTCCCCTTTCAAACTGTGTTCTTGTTTATTAATAACAACTTTTTTTTTACTGTTATATAGTATTTTATACCTGTTTACTTTATTATCTCATTTTTTTATAATAATGATCAGATAAAGATGTGCCTTTACCTCACTGGTTGGAGAAAAAGCTTCTTCTATTCGTTAGCATTGCTAGCTAACCAGATGCTAATAACAACACAGTTATTGACTGTCTGATCAGACTGACAGATGAACAGATCGCCACTGGGCTTTCAACTAAAGACACAGCCACGCAGAAACTGCGGCATGTGTACGGCTCCTTGTGGCTACTGCAATTTTAGGAAGTGCCGGAGTGGTGTTCTGGTGCTCTCCGTCAGCACTACACCCCTGTCAGACGAGACATATATCACGTGATGACACGTTAGGCTCATGTTGTGTTCAAGGACCGTGATCTTGGCCAGGAAAAACAGGCACTCGCTTGTTTAATTTTTTTGCGGTCTAGATTTCTTTCATTTTTTTCTTTTTTGCGTGTGTTTATAAATTACCTCGAGGGATGTACCAAATGGTCTCGCGGGCCGTATACGGCCCGGGGGCCGAGGTTCCCCACCCCTGCTTTAGCGGATCTAACGAAGTGAGCGGCCGTGCGTAAAAGGCACTGGCTCTCTGACGCGGCACTTTTCAGAGGCTGCAGATTTATCATTAGCAGAGATGGGGTCGTTACTAAAAAAAAGTAATATATTCCATATTACATATTACTTTAAAAAAAAAGTAATATATTACACTACTTCGTTACTCTCTACATAAAGTAACTCGTTACTTTACTCGCAGGGCCGGCCCGCCCCTCCCTGCAGGCAGATCACGCAAAAAAAAGGAAGCTAAAGTTTCAAATGTTCTCTTTAGTTCAGTTTCCATCACATAAGACTGATCCAGATCCTGAATGTTTTCCTATCTGACTGTCCTCTGTCTCCTGCTATCTGACCGTGGCTGTCCTCTGTCTCCTGCAATCTGACCGTGGCTGTCCTCTGTCTCCTGCTATCTGTATATTTTGCGCAGTCTATCTCTGCTCACGCTGTTGCGTCGGCGTGTTCTCCTGCGTGTTGGTCATGTGTTGCACTGGAGCCAGACTGGAGCACACCGCAAAGACTTCAGCCGAGCACGTACGAACTGCGCATGCGTGAGTGGCAATAACTCTCCTTACCAGCAGGCGGCGGTAGTGTGTATTCGTCATTCAAAACAGGCAACAACCGGAAAACAGAGAAGAAGAACAGACCGTGATATAAACAAACAACAAATAGCTGTGCGTTAGCTTCACCTTAGCATGTGTTCTTTGCAGGTGTTTGTTGAGGTTTGATTATGACTGATTTTAGTAAGTAACGAAGTAACGCGTGTCGGGGCAAAGTTAGTAACTGTAGTGTGACTACTGAATTACAGTGTTGGGCAAGTTACTTCCAAAATGTAATATATTACATATTACTTATTACTCTCTTTTGAAAGTAATAAGTTACATTACAAAATTACTGTCTCTGAAATGTAATGAGTTACACTACTTTAGTTACTTTTCTAGTTACTTTCACCAAAATAACCGCAAAAGAATGGCTAGGTATTTTAAATGCTAAAATGTAGTTTAGTGCAGCTCATTATACATCCAGTGAAGGGCGATGTGGTATAGCATAACAACTGTGTAGGCCCTTAGGCTACTAACAACTTGTATTACACGGGTTAGTTGAATACTGGATTCTGATTGTAAATTCTTAACATGTGACACGTTGTTAATCCAGCAGTACAGACCACTGTCAAGGACTATAATGAAGGTTGCTAAGGAAGATCAAGAAAGAGAAAGGAAAAGAGGTTAAAAGACGGAGCGCTGGACGTCAGATAAATCACCAGAAGAAGGCAGACAGGAAGTAAACACTAACAGGACACGGAATGGGCTCTGTAGTGTGTTTAGCATATGGCCGTGGACAGGCCCGGTTCCAGAACAAAATGACTCGGAGTGAATCTGAGATTACAGCAGTAGTAGGTTTACAAGAGCAATAGTGGCCGGCAACAGCAATGAAAAATAGCATTGATGGTCCCAATGAACAGATTATGGCATTTGTTATGTTTTGAAACCAAGCAAGTGAGAACATTTCAAGTGAGTGCACTTTTAGTGCAATCCTGAAATATTTCATATAGTCCAAAGTGGACTGTGACAAAGAAAAGCACTAAAGCTTCAAAACTGTACTGATAAAACAAATGAGAACATATTGTAAATCAAGGCAAATATTATTTGAACCAGCTCATGGTTTGAAATGGCAAACATTGAAAAGCAAAAGTATTATTAAAACCATGTACTAAATCATCACCTTGGTCCCATCATATACTCTGGGAAGAGAACATTTACTGTGCTTGAAAACTGGATCACATCATCATGTGAGGTTGAATTTGTGACCTGGAGAACATTTCAGCTGCAACATTAGCTTGTTGATAAGCTTGGGATATAAGATCTTTTTGTAGCCATTCGTGGTGAAGGCATCTGTGCTATTGTATGCATTATTTTTGACCCAACATTTCTACAGGCAGAATATGACACTATTTTCACATATTCTAGCCCTTGTCTATTTGTATACCACGAGCTGCAAAATGACCTAACCCCACTGCACTTGTTTAGATCTACCTGGGCAGGCTCTGTTTTGCCGTGGTATCCTGGCACCTGCGGGCCGCAGAGGGGCGGCGTAGTTTCGGGCAACGAAGAGTGCTGCTCCGGGGTTGAGGGCGGCGAGTCAGGCGTGTCCACAACGGAGGGTAACGTGATGTCCCCATCTGACCTGTTGCTACGGTCTGCAGTAGATGCAGTGTTGCTGGCGTTTAGTGATGGTTGCTTTAACCATTTTCGTATAAATGATTATCCACAGATGTGTGTCACTGCTGTGGAAGCACTTTGGAAATGATGCACGCGCAGCGGAGCAGGTCACGCGCACCTGACACAATTTGTTGTTAGTATTTTTCGCACCGTTCTCTTTTTTGAATAGAGGGTGCATAACATTCAACTGCCCCGAAGATCCCGGCGCGAAGCCTGAAGAGTAAACACCAGGTTTACTAATCTACTCGCACAATTTGTCTGGTGTCGGAATGTCTCGCTATGTTAGTACATAGTACAAATGTGTTGTAACTGCGTTACTGAGCATTGTAACGGGTAATATATTACCCACATTTCATTAGTAATGCGTTACATTACTTCGTTACAGCAAAAAGTAATATATTACTGTAACTCCGTTACTTTTGTAACGCGTTACACCCAACACTGCTGAATTATAAAAGTAGCGCGTTACACTACTCCTACCGACAAAAGTAATATTATTACACCCAACTCTGACCATTAGGCTACTTCCTTCTGATACTGCAGAGATTTCCTGAGCTGAAGGTACGTTTCATACTAAAGCAGCTGGGCAGCAGATACTGTTGCTTCACACTCATAAGCTTTGCTGATTTGGGCTGGAGAATGCCTGCCGCATCAGGGTGCGCTCTGGTAGTTGCAAATGGCATGACATTTTAGCTCTACGTTCCTTAATCATTTTCCTAGATATGTGGTCTCAATATGAAATGAGGAATCTCTTGCTTTGCACACGTGAGAATTATGTCCGGTAAAACTTTATGTGTTCCCGATTTCCAGTCCCTGTAACCGTGGCGACTCTCTTAACTGCGGTCAACTCAGCCGTCTCTCGCATTTGCTTGGTCAAATGAGCAGCGCTTCATTTTGAGTGCGCGATTAATAGCGTATTTACGGTAATCGCCGAGAAGTGGCGCTGACGCTAGTACAAGTGTTTATGCTATATTTGATCAATCAATCAATGATATTTGATGAGGGATAACATGTACTTTTACTGTGTACTTTTTTAGTAATCCCCTGTCAAACTCTCCTCCAGAGTACAATAATGCATGTTTTCTGCCATCTTTGATGAGAGATAAAATGATTTTGTGCTATAAGTTCTAAATGAAATTAGTACTGTTGGATTCAGTACTACTTGGACTACTACCAAAAGTACAATCAAGTACTTTTACTGTGTACTTTTTGAGTAATCCTTTGTCAAACTCCCCTCCAGAGTACAATAATGCATGTTTTCTGCCATCTTTGATGAGAGATAAAATGATTTCGTGCAATAGGTTCTTAATGAAATTGGTACTGTTGGATTCAGTACTACTTGGACTACTACCAAAAGTACAATCAAGTACTTTTACTGTGTACCTTTTGAGGAATCCCCTTTCAAACTCCCCTCCAGAGGACAATATCTCATCAAAGATGGCAGAAAACATGCATTACTGTACTCTGTAGGGGAGTTTGACAGGGGATTACTCAAAAAGTACACAGTAAAAGTACTTTATTGTACTTTTGGTAGTAGTCCAAGTAGTACTGAATCCAACAGTACCAATTACATTAAGAACTTATAGCACAAAATCATTTGATCTCAAATCAAAGATGGCAGAAAACATGCATTATTGTACTCTGGAGGGGAGTTTGACAAAGGATTATTCAAAAAGTACACAGTAAAAGTACTTGATTGTACTTTTGGTAGTAGTCCAAGTAGTACTGAATCCAACAGTACCAATTACATTAAGAACTTATAGCACAACATCATTTTATCTCAAATCAAAAAGGGCAGAAAACATGCATTATTGTACTCTGGAGGGGAGTTTGACAGGGGATTACTCAAAAAGTACAAAGTAAAAGTACTTGATTGTACTTGTGCTACTAGTCCAAGTAGTACTGAATCCAACAGTACCAATTACATTAAGAACTTATAGCACAAAAATCATGTTATCTCTCATCAAAGATGGCAGAAAACATGCATTATTGTACTCTGGAGGGGAGTTTGACAAAGGATTACTCAAAGTACACAGTAAAAGTACTTGATTGTACTTTTGGTAGTAGTCCAAGTAGTACTGAATCCAACAGTACCAATTTCATTAAGAACTTATTGCACAAAATAATTGTATCTCTCATCAAAGATGGCAGAAAACATGCATTATTGTACTCTGGAGGGGAGTTTGGCAGGGGATTACTCAAAAAGTACACAGTAAAAGTACTTGATTGTACTTTTGTTGTAGTCCAAGTAGTACTGAATCCAACAGTTCCAATTACATTAAGAACTTATAGCACAAAATCATTTTATCTCAAATCAAAAAGGGCAGAAAACATGCATTATTGTCCTCTGGAGGGGAGTTTGAAAGGGGATTCCTCAAAAGGTACACAGTAAAAGTACTTGATTGTACTTTTGGTAGTAGTCCAAGTAGTACTGAATCCAACAGTACCAATTTCATTAAGAACTTATAGCACTAAATCATTTTATCTCTCATCAAAGATGGCAGAAAACATGCATTATTGTACTCTGGAGGGGAGTTTGACAGGGGATTACTCAAAAAGTACACAGTAAAAGTACTTGATTGTACTTTTGGTAGTAGTCCAAGTAGTACTGAATCCAACAGTACCAATTACATTAAGAACTTATTGCACGAAATCATTTTATCTATCATCAAAGATGGCAGAAAACATGCATTATTGTACTCTGGAGGGGAGTTTGACAAAGGATTACTCAAAAAGTACACAGTAAAACTACTTGATTGTACTTTTGGTAGTAGTCCAAGTAGTACTGAATCCAACAGTATCAAATATAGCATAAACACTTGTACTAGCGTCAGCGCCACTTCTCGGCGATTACCGTAAATACGCTATTAATCGCGCACTCAAAAATGAAGCGCTGCTCATTTGACCAAGCAAATTTGAGAGACGGCTGAGTTGACCGCAGTCTCTCTTAATGGCGCGTTTCCACTGCAGCGGGTAGCTCGCTTTAAGCGTGCAGAGCCGCGCGGGCCTGTTTTTGGTTGCGTTTCCACTTGGCCTAGTTTTGGCCCGGGGCTACTTTTTCACCTTTTTTCTGGCCCGAGTAAATCGTGGTTCTAGGGCCAGGAACAACCAGGCTGAGTCGGGCTGAGCATGCTAAACTAGAGAGAGAATCGCTGGCAAGGGGGCTACAACTACAACAAGATGAACATATTTTACCGTGATTTAATTGTAATACACGTTTCAAAATGATGCTAAAGTAACAACATACTGATACCGGTTAGTAAAAACCATGAATTAATGCTTTGACAAATCTGCAGACAGACGGCAGGCCAAACACCCTTTTAAAATGCGTGCTTTCTAAATGGAGCTTGGCTAAGCTCACGTTATATATGCTCCGACTGTCCACACTCACAGCAACGGCCTACAGACAGACAGAAAGCAGGGACTGTATTCGCCATGACACAGGCAGTCTGTGGTTTGTACTGGTTTAACTTGTGTCTAGTTTCTGAACAGATATGAGGAGCTGTGAGCTCTGAGTGCTAACAGCTAACGGCTGTGTTGTTTTTTGGGGCGCTCATTGAAGATGACGTCACGGCTCCGCCTTCACTGTGTTACTATAGTAACTACCCCAGTTCCTAAACTGTAATGGAAGCGCAGCATTAAAGTGAGCCGGGCCTGATAAGGCCTAACCAAACCGAGCGAGATATTTACTTGCGGTACCGCGGTGGGCCTGCGGAACGGAAGTAGGCCGGTCGAGAGTCTCGGGCTGATTTGTAGTCCCAGTCCGCCCCTGCTCCTCTCTGTTTCATTACCGCGCCATTTAATTAAAGGGATAGTGGAAATTGAACCCCAAATAGTTTCGTTTTAACTTATATACGAGCATAATTACGTACCAAAACAATCACACCTGATTAAAAAAATATAATAATTGCCTTACGCATGTTAGAAGCACTTTATTGTAGCTTCCCCGAACTTTTTTAGAAACGAAATGATCGATTCAGCCAAACCGGAAGTGAGGAAAACTCAAGAAGACGAAACGATAAAAACAATGGCGTCTATGCAGAATGAACGTGGAAGGGCAAATATACCAGACAAAGAAGAAGGATTGTACGAGGTATCCAGTGATGATAGCGAGTCAGAAACATCCTCTCGGCTTTCCTACGAAAATGTAGTTTTAGGAACTGAATCTGAATCCGGTTCAGTTAGCGACGATGGTGAGAATATTGAGCCAGACGATGGACCATTACGTCCTTATTTGTTCGAGCCCGAGCCCGAGGAGATGGAGTTAGTTCACGGCATGGGCAATGGCGAGGATGACCAGGACCAGGCGCCAGATGATGCACCACTACGCACAAATAATCTTGACTGGTAGGTCCCTAAGCATAGCTCACGCTAGGCGCTATATTATATATTGTAAAAGTTGGCTTGCATGTACTGTAGGCCTATGGCTATGCCCGAGGATGACTGCATGTAGGGTACATTTCATAACATACCAGGGTCAGGTTCACATCAATTATCTTGTCACATTTATTATTGTATATGTAACAGCCTTATGGGCATTAATAACATGAATAAATTGAAATGAATTGTATACTAGCATGATATACAGCTAGAGCCAATCGGTCTTTTGACGTAGTAGGGTCCTAATCCTAGGCTAGCCAGGCTGCCTGTCAAGTGTAGGCTGTACACACGGTACTGTTAGTCTATCATGTCTATACGATGACTGTAGTGTACACATTCGACACTGTGTACCGGATTATCGGATGACGAGGTCTCCGGTCGCCTAATCTACAGGCAATAAATGGCGTTGTACACAATGGTACAGGCTAATGATGCATTAAATCAGCCAGAAAACATAATAAAATACTGACTTCTTATGTATTCCACTTTCAATTTGAGCTAGAGACAGAGGAATCTCGAAACAATCGTCAGTAAAATGACGGGAGCACACGACTGCCAGCTTCGGCTCCGTGAAGTTTGCCCGTGTTATCTGAACAAATTTCACCCACTGACGACGAATGGATGGGTTTCTTGGAAACGCATGCGTCGAAACGCCATTCTCTGCATTTGCTGTCGCACTACAGCCATACAAAACACATCTATTCACCATAATAAAGGTCGGCTATTCACATGAAAATTCTATTGAAGATTCCCGACGATTCCCGAAGTATTTCGTTTCATTGAGAGGGCGTGGTCGGGAGCAGTAAAATTGAAAATAAAATGAAACTAGGCGCATGAAATTAAAAAAAATTGTTTATTATGCTTATTTTTAATATAAATACATAAGTTAAACCCAAAATTCGCAGATTTCCACTATCCCTTTTAAAGTACCCATTTGAACCTTTTCAGAGACTCCATTGGTCTCCTTATTTTAAGTTTCTCTCCTAACATCCGATTCAATGCACCTGCCAGAAAGGCCAGATTGTCTTTAGCATTGAATGTTGGGCTCATCAGTGTAGTTGGAATGAACTTTGAAATATTTCTGTGTGAGTTTCTCTCAGGATGGAAGTTTTCATAAACATGAACAAGAACAAACCAAATGTTATCAGCATATTCAGGGAAGAGCCACATCCTCATGAAGGACCAGACCATATAAGGCCAGAAGGTTTCAGGATGTTTGTTTCTATGGTGACACAGTGAGTACAGTCTGGAGTTAATGATGTGCCGGGTCTGCTGAAGGATGCTGTAGCAGATAATAAGTGGGGCTGGACCTCCTTTATAAACATGAATCCCCCAAAGACCCCCGCCCGGCAGCTATCAGCTGCAAGTCTCTTATCTGCCCCTTTTGAGCCTGCTCCTATCCTGGATCAGCCCTCTCCGAGACCCCCATCATCTCCATCCTGTCCACGCCTGTCTTCTTTCTGTCTTCAACACAAATCAATGTATGTCTTTCTTTCTTTTTTATTATCATTCTATAATAAGTTCTAAAAACATGACACACAAAACCACATTCCATAGAATCAATAAATAATAAACATCAAGCCAGCAGGGAAATAAGAAATACATCTGAGCACACCTACAGTACATTTAAAATAACAGAATCAAATGGTAAACTGTGGAAACAAGTGAGAAATTAACTGACTAAAAACTGAATGTATTAACTATTCTAGTATTTCCATACAGTGCGAGTAGAGAGTGGGGGTCTGTGGACTTGAACCGGCAACACTCCGGTTCCTAAGTCTCAGAGGACTGAGCTTCTGCTCCCAGTCTGTGAGTTACCCTCATTTCTTTCATAGAAACAAATATTTACTTCCTGGGAAGTTACTTGTCGACGAAACTTCATAAAGCACATCTTGGAAATTGAAACATGATAAAAAACCTGGCATTGCTGTTTCTTTCATGTGTTCTTTTGAACAGCTTGCTGTCTGCTTGTCACTCCACACTAACTTCATCCTGCAGTTTGACAATATACCTGATTCTTCATCTGTTCATCATTATGCGTTACATTACGGTTAACGATATGTTCACAAACTCTTAATAATTATAATAATAGATTCATTTTGTTAGCGCTTTTACAGGTGCTCCAAGTCGCTTTACAGAGATGAAAATAAAAGAACAATAAATAAATATATAGTTAAAGTCAATTAAAATCAAGAAATACAATCCCACATTAAAAGCCAGACTGAAGAGGTGAGTTTTTGTAAGTTGTTTGAAGGTGGTGAGGTCAGTGCAGTCTCTGATGGTTGTGGAAGTGAGTTCTTCTTAGTTTTCAATTTCCTCTCCTAGCATCCAATAAATGAAACATATAAATCCCAGACGCAGAGCAGACAGAGGTCCTGTAGTATAATCAGATCAGAATACCTTTATAAGCCTATATTCCTGCTGCTGCAGTATTTCTGACCTTAGAACATTTTAATTATCCAGAATTTGTAATATTGTTTATGTTAGATATACTATTTTTCATTTTAATTGTTAACTCTATTCCACTTTTTAAGTATTTGTATTTTAATGTTGAAAACACTGGTCCTGTAACACAAACATTTCCTAAATGGGGATGAATAAACATTACATGGCATTTAGCTGACGCTTTTATCCAAAGCAACTTACAATAAGTGCGTTCCAACAACAAAATACAAACTTGAAGAAAACAGAATCATAAAGTACATCAGGTTTCATAGAGCAAAAACATTTCAAGTGCTACTCAACTGGCTTTAGGAAAGCCAGCCCTTTATTAGTATATAAGTGCTTTGTTAATAGTTCTATCGCTCGAAGTGGAGTCGAAAGAGATGAGTTTTCAGTCTGCGCCGGAAGGTGTGTAAGCTTTCTGCTGTCCTGATTTCAATGGGGAGCTCATTCCACCATCTTGGAGCCAGGATAGCAAACCCACGTGTTTCTGCTGATGGGAACTTGGGTCCCCCTCGCAGCGAGGGTGCAGTGAGTCGTTTGGCTGATGCAGAGCGGAGTGCATGTGCTGGGGTGTACGGTTTAGCCATGTCCTGGATGTAGGAAGGGCCAGATCCATTCGCAGCATGGTACGCAAGTACCAGTGTCTTGAAGTGGATTCTAGCAGTTACCGGAAGCCAGTGAAGGGAACGGAGGAGCGACGTGGTGTGAGAACATTTAGGAAGGTTGAAGACCAGAGGAGCCGCTGCATTCTGGATGAGCTGCAGAGGTCGGATGGCACATGCAGGTAGACCAGCCAGGAGGGAGTTGCAGTAGTCTAGGCGAGAGCCTGGACCAGAACCTGCGTGGCTTTCTGGGTCAGCTGGGGACGCATCCTCCTGATGCTGTAGATCGTGTATCTGCAGCAGCGGGTTGTAGCAGCGATGTTTGCAGTGAAGGACAGGTTGTTATCTAGGGTCACACCCAGAGTCCTTGCAGTCTGAGTCGGGGAAACAACAGAGGGGCCGATGTAGATTGTTAGGTCAAGAGAGGGACAATCTTTTCCCGGAAGGAAAAGCAGTTCAGTCTTGTCAATGTTGAGCTTGAGATGATGAGCAGACATCCACTGAGAGATGTCAGCTAGACGAGCAGAGATGCGTGCGACGACCTCGGTCTCTGAGCGGGGGAAGGACAGAATTAATTGGGTGTCGTCAGCGTAGCAGTGGTATGAAAAACCATGCGGGCTAATGACAGATCCAAGCGAGTTTGTGTACAATGAGAAGAGGAGGGGACCAAGAACAGAGCCCTGAGGGACTCCTGTAGTTAATTGACAAAGGTCGGACTTGGACCCTCTCCAAGTTACCCTGTAGGTGTGGTCTATGAGGTGAGGAGGGAAAGTGCAGAGCCTGAAACTGCAAGTTCTTGAAGAGTGCGAAGGAGGATCTGATGGTTCACCGTGTCGAATGCAGCAGACAGGTCCAACAGGATGATGACAGAGGAGAGGCAAGGAGAGCAGTTTCTGTGGAGTGACCTGCCTTGAAACCAGACTGGTGCGGATCCAGAAGGTTGTTATGATGGAGATAACAGGAGAGTTGTTTAAAGACAGCGCGTTCAAGTGTTTTAGACAGGAACGGGAGGAGAGAGACAGGCCTGTAATTTATAACATCAGACGGGTCGAGAGTGGGTTTCTTTAGGAGAGGGTTTACTCGGTCTGGAGGTTGAAGTCTCCGAGAAGTACAGTGGGAGGGCCAGATTCAGGGATGTGTGAGAGGAGATTATCTAATTCCTCCAAGAAGTCCCCCAAGGCGCCTGGTGGACGGTAGAGAACAACAATGGTTCATTGTATAGGATGGGTTACTGTGACGGCATGGAATTCAAAGGTGGAAGGAGTGAAGTTAGGTAGCTTGAAGAGGGAGAAGCTCCATTTGGGAGAGAGCAGGAGACCAGTGCCCCCTCCTCTGCCAGTGGGTCTGGGTGTATGGGAGAAGGAGTATGCTGTGGAGAGAGCAGTAGACCAGTGCCACCTCCTCTGCCAGAGGGTCTGGGTGTATGGGAGAAGGAGTATGCTGTGGAGAGAGCAGGAGACCAGTGCCCCCTCCTCTGCCAGTGGGTCTGGGTGTATGGGAGAAGGAATATGCTGTGGAGAGAGCTGCTGGGTGGATGTGTTGGATGGAGTAATCCAGGTCTCAGTGAGAGCAAGGAAACCCAGAGACTGCAGGGAGGCGGAGCCAGAGATGAAGTCAGCCTTAGGAACAGGCCTTTTTTGTCTTTATTATTCTGCATTTGGGTCCTACCTTTTCCACGAATCCTGACAAAAGTAGAAATACTAATTTTTGCAGAATGGCTCTTTAAAAGTGTTGAAGGTATTTTCTAATGTTTTTATCGTTAGAAAATGTACGTTGTTTTTAATGTTGTTATTTGTCAATATGGAGCACATTTGAGATAGTACTGAAAAAAATAGCAGTACATAATATAACCACAACCATGTAAAAAGTACAAGTGTCAAATAAAAGTAGTGGAGTAAAAGTACAATATTTACCTCTGAATTGTAGTGGAGTAGAAACTACAAAGTAGCAGAAAATAGAAATCCTCAAGTGAAGTACAAGTATTAGTACCCAACATTGTACTTCACTTGAGTACCTCTATGTTCTGCTACTTTGGACTTGAGTAAATGTACTTAGCTAAAATGCCACCACTGCAGTCAGGGCACACTCAGAATGCTTTGAAGCTAATCTTTGGAGGTCCATAATGTTGCTTTAAGACAGAAAAATAATGAAGTTATACTTTGATGCAGAGACGGCAGGGAGTCTGTCTGATTTGTGAGATGAACAGACTCTCAGTTTAGTCAGGGAAGAATCCTGAAGCAAGCCACATGATTGAGATTTGAGTTGCTCTAAACCGACTGACTGAAGAACCAAAGAGCCAAATCTGACAATAGAAATGAAGTGAACAACTTTTATTTTATAAATAAAAACAATATTCATTTATCATTCACCTTTTCCTGACCCCTAGAGCTCTGTTGAGAACTGTTTCAACATCTGTGTCTCTTTATCTCTCTCTCATTAACCCCCCCCCCTCTGGTTGTTTCTGGGTGTTTGTAGTTAGTTTCCTGTCACAGAGGAAGTGCCTCGCCCTGCTGCCTGGCTCCCAATTGGCCCCAGATGAACAGAGATTGTTGGGGGGCCGAGCATGAGGAGGGGTCGGACAGCTCGGAGGATAGAAAGAGGAGTGGAGGAGAGCAGGACAGAGGACGGAGGACGGAGCAGAGACATCATCAGAGAGAGACATGTGAGCGGGACATGCTGGAGGAGGTGAGTTTACATCGCAGTGTGGAGCTGCTTATATCTCATGTTTCCTTTTGTGTTTATATTGTGTTTGTATTTCATTGGCAGAGGTGGGAGAAGTACTCAGATGTTGTACTTGTAGTAAAAGTAGAAGTACCAGAGTGTAGGGATACTCTGTTACAGTAAAAGTCCTGCATTCAAAATGTTCCTCAAGTGAAAGTAGAAAGTATTCTCATCTAAATATAGTGAAAGACAGTAAAAGTAGTCGTTGTGCAGATTGGTCCATTTCAGAATAATATATATATATGTTTTATAATGATTGATCATGAAAGTGTTCTCAGAGCTGGTGAAGGCGCAGCTAGTCTGAAGTACTTTGTAGACTGCAGGGTAGCTGGTGGAGGAGCAGCTAGTCTGAAGTACTTTGTAGACTGCAGGGTAGCTGGTGAAGGTGCAGCTAGTCTGAAGTACTTTGTAGACTGCAGGGTAGCTGGTGAAGGTGCAGCTAGTCTGAAGTACTTTGTAGACTGCAGGGTAGCTGGTGAAGGTGCAGCTAGTCTGAAGTACTTTGTAGACTGCAGGGTAGCTGGTGGAGGTGCAGCTAGTCTGAAGTACTTTGTAGACTGCAGGGTAGCTGGTGAAGCTGCAGCTAGTCTGAAGTACTTTGTAGACTGCAGGGTAGCTGGTGGATTCACTCCAGGTGGAACTAAAGTCTGATTCAACACTTGGTTAGATTTCACATCATTCATCCACATCTGAGAAGTAACTAAAGGGATTAAATACATTTAACCAATTGTGAGTTCCTATTATCTAAGAGGTTTTTTGAATGTCAGCGTCCTCTGCTCTGAGCGTAGTGCATGGATGCATCTGTATCACTCTACTATTTCTGTCTCTGCCAAAGAGCTGATGATTTGGTTATTGATTCAGTTTGTTTGTTACATTGCATTTAGCTGATGCTTTTTTCCAAAGTGGTGACGTACAATTGTTTGTTTGTTTTTCTGTCAGCAGGGCAACAGAACACTACAGAATCATACCTGATTTGACCTGATTTGAATGAAGGCTGGTGACTACAACAGAACCAGGACCCCCACTGAAGTCTGGACTGATGTGAATCACAGGGTTGACCACATGATTTCCCCCTTTGGATAACATCACAGGAGGGCATGTCTTTCTAGTTTTTCCAAAACAAGATATGTGCCATTAGAGAAACCAGCTGTTTCCAGACTGCTGCCTGTCTTGGTCTGGTCACTCCCAATCCTTGTACCAGTGTCTGATTTCTCAGTGACGCTGGACAGGTTTGGGGGGGGCTGTGCTAAGAACTGCTGTACTCCATTATCTCCTGCTGACTTTTTTTCATTCTCCTCTCATTGGTTTTTGGACTTTTGTGATTACTTATGTGCATCTCAATTAAAACGTAGAAACCTTTGAACTTCCTGTACTTTCTTTTTGCTCTGCCATGTGTTTTGTCTGTATGTGCATTTCGTGACTAGAGCAAGTGCAATGGTAATATGAGCAGAGATGGGGCCGTTACTAAAAATATGTAATATATTCAATTCAATTCAAAACCTTTATTTATCCAGATGAAATCCCATCGAGATCAATGATCTCTTTTTCAAGGGAGACCTGCAGCAGTAGGTTCCGCAAGAAGACATAAAAACATAAACAACAGAACAACAAAAGGACATCAGACAGCAACATGTACAGGGATTACAATTTACATTTTTAACCACATGTACAGGAACCAACAGCATCTGAGTGAGTAGCATCCAACCGAGCTTTAAAAACATGTCGTGGTACCAGATTGGTAATGTTCCATTCTTTTTGCAGACTGTTCCAAGTTAGTGGAGCTGCACATCTCAAAGCTTTCATCCCTGAGACAGTCCTAGCACTTGGCACATTTAATAAAACCACAGCATGCGATCTCAGGCAATATGTACTTTCAATTTGCAGTGAGATCAGGGAGCAGATATAAGATGGTAGTTTACCCAACATGGCTTTGTAAATGAAAAAGTACCAGTGACTGAGCCTCCGTACACTAAGTGATGGCAGACCTGCCTTGGTATACAGTGTACAGTGATGTGTAAGCGCTTTACAATTTGTGACAAATCTCAGAGCACTGTGATACGCAGCATCCAATTTGCTCAGGCAATGGGCAGGTGCATTCATATAGACCAGATCCCCAGAGTCCAGCACAGGTCAAAGGTCACAGAGCCTTTTCCTGGCCTCAAGCGAGAAACAGGACTTGTTCCTGTTGAAGAAACCGAGCCTCACCCTCAGTTTTTTAAGCAGGTTATTGACATGAAGTTTAAAAGTGAGACAATCATCAAGCCAGATACCAAGGTATTTGTAACAGGCAACAACTTCAAGTTTTATTCCTTGCGTAGTTACAATATCTAAAACAGGCTCTGGTGTGTTTTTAGCTTTAGAAAAGAGCATTACCTTGGTTTTATCCACATTTAAAAGAAGCTTTAGTTCAGAGAGCTGAGTCTGAATAATGTTAAAACAGCCTGTAATTTAACAACAGCCTCCTGAATGGAGGGACCTGCACAATACATCACGGTATCATCTGCATAAAAATGTAAGGTTGCTCCTTCGACATTTTCACCTAAACTATTAATATAGATAGAGAATATTAGCGGACCTAAAACTGAACCTTGTGGTACACCATTAGTGACGTTCAACCACTCAGAAGACAGCCCATCAAAGTGAACACATGGGGACCTTTCAGAGAGGTAGTTCACACACCACCCACTGCATGGCTGGATATGCCAATACTGACCAGCCTCTGCTTCAAAATGCGATGATCAACGGTGTCAAACGCTTTGGAGAGGTCAATAAACAGAGCTGCATAACTCTGCTTATTATCTAAAATACTCTCCAGTAAAAGGAGTAAAACTGAAAGGGTTTTCCAGACCACATTGTTCTGTATCACCGACTGTGGTGTTCACAGAAGCAGAGTTAGAAACAGAATGAAATAGAGAACCGCAGGACACAAAATGCTCATTCAAACAATTGAGCATAGTAGCCCTGTCCGATATAGAGCCAGATGCTGTGGTAAGGCACAGAGGTAGCTCATTACGGATATCACTGGTGGATATCGATGTTATGGCTTTCCAGAATTGTCTAGGGTTGTTCAGGTTCTTTGTGGTAACTGACAGATAGTACTTTGATTTAGCACTTTTGACATGTGAAGTGAAGCTATTTCTTAGCTGCCTAAAACGCAGCCATTCTACCTCTGAGCCTGATTTCCTAGCCTTTGCCCAGGCCTTGTTTCTCTCATGAAGGAGACTGGACAGATTAGCAGAAAACCAAGGATTGTCTCGTCCCTTTACTCTAAATGTACGCAGAGGTGCATGTCTATCAATGATCTCCATAAAACCAAGATAAAAATAAGACCATGCGGTTTCTACATCAGCACACAAATCGATTTTACCCCAATCAAAACCAAACAGATCATGTACAAAACCCTGCTCCACAAAATGTTTTATGTCTCTCTTAATGATAATACGAGGTTTAACCTTTTGAACCTTAGTGTCCCTAATTGTGGCTACAGCACAGTGATCGCTCAGATCATTCGCAAATACTCCCACAGATGAGTATTTAGGGAGCATTAGTTAGAATGAGATCAATTAGGGAGGATTTATCAGGGGACTTAATATTTGGGCGAGTAGTACTGTCCACAATCTGAGTAACATTTAAAGAGATACAAAGGTTTTTAAAATCCTCTGACACTGCAGTTAACCAGTGCCAGTTCAAATCTCCAAGTAGCACTATTTCCTTGTAGTCTAGTTGTGATAAAAGATTTGCTCGTGAAGACAAGGAGTCTTTGACAGCTGAGGGGGGTCTGTAGCAGCCCACCACCATGACCTGTTGACCCTTTGCCACTTCTATATTTAAGGCTAAAAATTCAAATTGCTTACTGATCGATTTGGAAACTAATGTGGTTACACTGAATTTATTCTTAACATAAATTGCAACGCCACCACCTTTATTCGGCCGGTCGGTACGATACACATTAAAACCATTTAAGGCAATGTCAGAGGCCAAAATAGATTTGTTTAGCCATGTTTCTGATAAAACAATGACGTCAGCGTCAGTCAAGCTCGCCCAGATACTGACAAAATCTAGTTTACCTAACAGACTGCGCACATTCAAGTGGATGAAAACCAACCCAGATCTAGCTTTAAAATCAGCAGGAGTAGCGATCTGACTACTACTACTGGGCGGACCAGGGTTAGTAATAACAACAACAAAACCAGGCATCTTTTCCTCTTAAACGACACACATACACCGTCATCTAATTTAGAAACACCGGAAAAGTCTGCGAGTGTGATTTGAGCTTAAGAAGCAGTCCTGAAGAACCATCATCGCAGGAAATCAAAAAAGACAAACATATTTTGTCGAGCAGTTTGTCTGTGACAAGGCAACCGGTAATTGTTTGAGCAACACATCCGAACCTTTGCAGGGGATGCCCACTGCAGGTGGCAGAACAGACCTGAATCCAGTAGACTTCTCAGAATGACTAGAAATCTTCTCATAGGCCAAAATAGTTAACAGGCCCAGCAGAATCCCGATATGGGCCATTTCCCAGACCAGCACACAGAATCCGCGACGTTCCCGGAGCAAAATCAGCACAGCAGCAAAGGACAGGCGAAAGCAGCAGCATGGTATCCCCGGGGTGAAAGCAGGCCTCTGCAACAGCAGAACCAGGACAGGTGGAAAGCAGGCCCCAGCCGTGGCAAAATCCTCCTCCGCACAGCAGCACACGCCCGGTGGAAGCAGGCCAAGCCCGAAGCGTGGATCCACTCTGTCTCTCCGCAACGACTCCGGGGTAAAAACCTCTCCAGTGCAGCCGTACTCTACAGGTGAGAGCAGGCCTTACATATTACTTTTTAAAAAAGTAATATTATTTCACTACTTCGTTACTCTCTACATAAAGTAACTCGTTACTTTACTCATTACTTTATTCGCCGAGCACGTACGAACTGCGCATGCGTGAGTGGCAATAACTCTCCTTACCAGCAGGCGGCGGTAGTGTGTATTCGTCATTCAAAACAGGCAACAAACGGAAGACAGAGAAGAAGAACAGACTACGTGATATAAACAAACAACAAATAGCGTGTGCGGTAGCTTCACCTTAGCATGTGTTCTTTACAGGTGCTTGTTGAGGTTTGACGTGGTGTTTACAGCAGTGGATAACAGCATCTGGCCTGGACACAGTTTGCACCTCACCGTCACATTCCTGTCTATTCTTCGGACAAACTCAAAGTAACGGGCATACCCAGGGGCGCCGCCAGGGATTTTAGGCCCCATGAGAATATATCACATAGGGGCCCCACCACCAGGCACAGACCACTTTGTTTATAAATTACCTCGAGGGCCGTACCAAATAGTCTAGCGGTCCGTATACGGCCCGGGGGCCGGAGGTTCACCACCCCTGCTTTAATACAATAACATTAGTATTAATATCATAGCCAAAATGTCGGTGATTAAAATTTTGTTTACAGATTGATGACTCAATGCTTCAAACTGTCCATCATCCTAAATGGACTAAAAGCAGTTTTTTGTTTTATATAGATCATTGGCTGTGTGGGAAAATACTGTGTTTGAAATGTATAATTTAAATTAGATGTTAGCTTTTTGTTATATATTAATGCTGTCAAAATTAATGAATTTTTTGAATTAATTGCGTTAAAATATTTAACGCATTTAGCGCATGTGCAGAATGGCCCGCCCCATACGTACCACCAGTGGCAGCGCCAGGGTATGGCTGGGGTAGGCTACACCCACACCAAGAAATGGCTTAGCCCCACCATGAGAAATGATGTTAAAGTAAGCAAAATAAAGTCTGCCAACTCGCGGAGTAAAGTGCACAGACAGCAGTTAGTAAGACTGATTTCAGTAGCCACGGTTTTGAAAACTTTTGTCACGTCGTGATCGTCTTCTCAATAGAACATCTTTGATAATGTCTTCTGGCCAATCAGAATCAAGATAACGG